>JZKD02S1506957.1:59276-75681 GCA_000966675.3 Picea glauca
AGGATGGGTTATTATTGGCCCTCACTTTTTAAAGATGCAAAGAAATATGTTTGGGCCTGTGATAGCTGTCAAAGAATGGGTCAACCTAATCATAGATATGAAATTCCATTAAACCCCCAGGTAGTACTCAAACCATTTGAAAGATGGGCCTTAGACTTTCTAGGACCCATTAACCATCCATCCAATCAAAAAGTCTATATATTGGTCTGCACAGATTATATGACCAAATGGGTGGAGGCTAAAGCACTCCATAGAGCTACTGAAGAAGATGTTCTAGATTTCTTATTTGAAAATATCTTTGTCAGATTTGGAGTGCCTAGAGAATTACTCATAGATGGAGGACCTCCTTTCACCTCTCATGGTTTTAAAGCCACCCTTCAAAAATATCATATTCATCATAGAATGACTACACCATACCACCCCCAAGCCAATGGAGAGGTGGAAAGCACAAACAAAGTAATAGAAGCCATTCTAAAAAAAACAGTGAAGGAAAACCAAAAGGATTGGTCTCAAAGGCTCCCTCAAGCATTATGGGCTTACAGAACTACCTGGAGAAATACTACAGGATTCTCCCCCTATGAATTAGTTTATGGAAAAAGTGTTGTATTTCTTGTGGAATTTGAAATCAAAACCTTAAGGACTGCTTTAGCTATTAACCTTGATTTGACTGATGCACAAACAACCAGGTTGTAGTAGCTCAATGAATTGGATGAAAAAATATTAGATGCCATTCACCGGACAACTATGATTCAATAACAAAGAACCAAATGGCATGATAAAATCATCAAGCATAAGCAATTCCAAAAAGGTAATTGGGCTTTATTATATGATTCTCGGTTTAAAGAATTTTAAGGGAAGCTACGCACAACATGGCTAGGACCTTACGAAGTGGATACTGTTTTCCCCAATGGAACAGTAAGGCTCCTAACAATTGATGACTCTAAAACACCATTATTAGTGAATGGTCATCGGCTCCATCTGTACCAGTGCCCCATTTCCAAAGAAGATTTTAAGGCCACATGTGTGGCAGATTCACATTATCTCTTTTTAGAGGAGCCTCCTGCCCCTCATTGCATTTAATTTTTCTGAATTTTATTTTTAAGTATTACATTAAATTTCTTTTACTAATAATCCCTGCCAAGGGATGGCATATTACAATTGATTCTTTTGTAGATTCTCAATCTAGAAAAGGCCTACCAAGAAAGGACAATCTTACTACAAGCAGATCCAAGCTTCATCTTGTGAAGCATTGCTCCATATTTCTTCAATCCATTAATATTCATTTCCCATCTTCCAATCTTCTTTCAACATACCCATCATTCATCCTCTCTCATTTTTTTCCCTTTCCTGTCCCCATTTTCCCATTTCTGAAACACCACTCTTCAAATCATTTTTCCCCATTTTCCCATTGTTGAAACACCACTCTTCAACAAAAATTTTCCCCATTTTCCCATTGCTAAAACACCACTCTTTAGCAACATTTTTCTCCATTTTCCCATTGCTGAAACACCACTCTTCAGCAACATTTTTCCCTATTTTCCCATTGCTAAAACACCACTCTTCAGCAACATTTTTCCCCATTTTCCCCATTGTTGAAACACCACTCTTCAACAACATTTTCCCCATTTTTCTCGTTGTTGAAACACCATTTCTTCAGCTTTGTTGAAACATCACTCTTTAGCAACAATTTTTTCATTCTTTTCCTGTTGCTGAAACACCACTTTTTCAGCATTTGCCCATTTTTCCGTTGCTAAGACATGATTATTCATCACTTCCTGTCATATGAACATCTTCTTCATCCCTTTCACTCTCACTTCTCCTATTTTTCATACTACATTCTGTCCTTTCACTACCTTCTCCCATGATTAAACAAACCCATGATACAATTTCTTTCATAATTCCAAAGTTTCTTCCATGATTACTGTAGATCTATTATGAACAGGCACTATATTTTTCGAAGTATGAATCAAAGGTAAAGATGAGGTATGTAAAATTTATATGTAAATACAATTGAACTATGTCTAATGAGAAGATCTCGATTCATTATTACCATGATCCCCATACACTTAAAGTCATTATTTCAACCGTAGTTGGGGGGGGGGGGGAATATCGAAACTTTATGCCATCATTTCACATGAACTGACTACCGTCACTTATTTTTACCCATTATCCCGTCTTTTCACCATCATTTACATGCCCTCATCCAAAAAACTTACTCTGTTCAGGTGCGGTTACTCATCTCTATGACTGTGCATTTTACTAAGCTAAATAGCTATGGGAGGTCCTGTTATACAATAAGAACCTGCCACGACAACCCTACTAGAATTGTATCTAGAAGTCTACCAAATCTTTCAGCAGGCAGGCTAGCTGGGTTATTTTCAAAGGCTCCAGGGATTTAATCAACAACAGGTTCTTCAATTTGCTCAAAATCTTCAAGAAGACCATTCTATTGTTCAAGGGGTTCAGATTCTAGTCACAGAGGATGATATAGCACAGGTTTCGGGTCTTCCCGTTAATGGCATTCGTTGGTTCAGCCAAAAACACATTATTCTTAATGCCCAGCAGGATTTTTTCTTGCCATGAGAATAAGTTGAGCCTAAAGCTCGGGGTGTTCGACTTAGCTCGTTGTCGCCACCTTGGCCGAAAGTTGCAGAGTTTGTCAAGCACTACCTTACCTGTGAAGGTCGATACCAGGTAGTTTACTAGTATGACTTTTTCTTATTATCTCATTTACAACATGCTAGATTGGTGAATATTCCTTACTATCTACTCAGATGTCTTAGAAATATGTTGCATTATTGTAGATAGGTTAAAAATATCATCCTTTCCCTCACCCATCACCATCTCATTCAATTACTCATCCAAAAGGGTTTTTCCCAACAAAACCCTCTCCTAAAAAATCCACCCATAAACCCTCAGGAAGCTGTTGAACATCCTGAAAATCCTCATGAATAGCAACCACAAAACCTTCCTGACCCCCCGGAAATACCTATTAATCTGCCTACATATCCAATTGATCCAGTTAACCCTCCTACCACACCAAGTCCACCCCACAATTTACCAGAATCATCTACTCCTACTGTTCATATCCTTAGCGATGATTCTAAAGAAGATAAACCTGATAACCCTCCATGCTCCATCACTGAGGAAAAACCCACTCGCACAAGAAAGAAGCAAACTACTACTTTTCCTTCCTTTTTACCTAAAATATGAATGAGGGCTTCAACCAAAGAAGCAACTACTGCCACTACCCTAAACCCCCAACCCATTTTGCTAAAAGCCCATACACCTCCACCCTCCCAAATCCCAGAATTTTTACCTGTTCCACCCACGAGCACTGAAACACAAGAACCAAAGGCCCAGGGTGTTGCAACATCATTTTCTTTACATCAAGTAGTTGTCACACAAGAACCAGCTACTCATTCAGTAGTTGTCACACAAGAACCAGCTATAGTTTTTACACAAGAACCAGCTACAGTTGAAACACAAGAACCAGCTACTGACTTTATTCCTGAAATACAAGAATCAGATGCCCAGGGTGTTGCAACACTATTTTATTTACATCAAGTAGCTGAAACACAAGAATCAACTGCTGATTTTGTAGCTGCTCCACAAGAACCAACTACTGAGGTTGTGATTGTTACACAAAAACCAGTCACCCCTCTTGATGCACCTATGACAAATCAACAACCAAAACCAACAATGGCTTCTCTTTTACAATAGAATGACTTTCTAAGATTAGAACTGGAAGCTTACAAGCAAGAGCTGGTAATGGAAAAGGAATCCTATGACAGGGAACTTAATTTGTATACCTTAGCTCGCGTAGCGGCCATGGCAAAGAAAAACACAAAAGATGATCAATATAGAGAGTATATGTGCAGCCAATGTGGGGATATTTATGATCAAGCAAGCTACAAAGTGGTTCAAATCCCAATGCCTGGAGGTTCACCTGCACCTATGACTTTTGCAGTTAAAAAAGAGGAACACCCTACTGTTACACAAGAACCAGTAGGACCTTCAAAAATTCCAAAAAGAAAAGCTAATCTACAGGAACCCTGGCCTACAACAATTGTTAAATTAGAAGCTCTTGTTTTTATTAGTGAAGCTGCTCAAACTCTGCCTATTGATGAATCCGCCCCTCCTGGAAATATCAGTACCCCTACTTTTGTGGACCAAGCCACTCAGAATCTACCTCAGCCTACCACTTACAATGTTGGAACACAAACCCAACCATGGAATGAGCAGGTAATAATGAACAAATGGAAAAGGGAGTCTTCTATTACACAGGACAAAAGCTTGCAGGAGCACAAACTACTTTGGCTAAACCACATATATTCAAACTGGGAAGATTTGGAGAAAACACGCAAAGAATCTCGTGCCCATAAGAAGCAGAATGAGGAGTTAAAAAACAAATTGTTTTTGATGTTCGATTTGGTACAAAAATTGTTGGCTGCTAGGAAACCATCCCCAAATTACTCTATTTTCCTTATAGAACAACTTGCATTCTTTCAGATGAAATCAATCAAAGATCGAAGACCCTATGCAGTGTTCAAACCAGAATAATTTTTTCAAACTTTTGCAAAAGCCTCTACTATTGATCAACATCTACTATGTGAGTTATATCTTCATAATGAATCTATTCCTGAGAACAGACAGCTTAATCTTAATCCTCTTGCCGGTGATATCCAAATTCGGGCACTTGCCTCCTTCCTTGCCAACCAGATTACGTGGCAGAATGATTTTCTAGCTACCAGGCATAATGAAGATAACCGTCTCTTCTAGATATAGCCAGAACGACAGAACGTTGCCACCTTTGTTGTAGAATATTATCAATTTTTGAAGAAACCAGGGATGATTCAACATATGCGGCAACTACAAGCAACAATACTTTAGGATTGTAAATAGTTTATTAAAACCACAGAGACTGTTGCCCTAAAAGAAAATAACACATTTTGGCAACAATCTTCTCAGAAAAGGCAGGAGCACAATCCCTTTAGTCCTACCAATCTTGAGACAATAATCTTCCAGGTACCCAATTACATCAAAAGTGTCCAACAATGCACTGAAAATTGGATAGGTTATCAGTTCCATTTTCCCATTCTATGGATGCCAGCAGAGAAGTATCAAGTTCATCATAGGTTTCCCAAGAAGTTTGAAGCAGCAACCTGGCAAAGGCTACAACATGTTCAAGGATTCAGAGCCCCAATAGACAATACTTTCTACAGCTACAGCTTAAGTAATTTGCATGCCCAAAATCAGTATCCGGATTCTGATTCAGATTGAATTTGCATGAGGACATGCAACCTTTTTAGTTGGGGGGGATGTTAGGACCTTATAATGTACCTTTTTGCTCATAATTTTTTCTATCATTACATCCTTTTCCCACTCATATTTAAGCCTACATTATCACCTTAATCTATTTTTCCAAAGGTATATAACGTTTCTTCTTTTTTCTATATGTTTAATTTGTTTTACATGTAATTTTACATTACTTTCATACTTAGCCATTAATTAGAAATATATAGTTGCTAAAATAGTTTGAAGAATGAAGTTAATATATCATTGTTGCTTGAAGACCACGTTGTTGAAACAGTCAAACAGTACGCAAATCTCATTGCTGAAACAGTCCGTGATTTGCAATGCTGAAACAATATTTCACATACAACAGTAACAAGAAAAGATAATTAAAGGATCTATTACACTGGCCGCAACAGTTGTACCTCAAGCCAACACCATTACAACCACTGTAACAACATTTTTCTACGAAAGATCAGAATATCCTATTCCAGCATAGAAGATTAGATCAGACTAAGAATAGGATTTGTATGTACACATGTAATTTTATGCTTAATTGTATTAAGAGGTTCTCCTCTTTAAATAGAGGAGAAATCAACATTAGAAGGGATTATTACGGAAGGCTTAGCTAGAGGGGAATTACAAATAAGGAGCATGTTCACTTTTGATATTGTAACTTGTTACATTGGACAGATGAATAAAAGATTATTTTGAGCATTTATTCTTAGTTCCCTTTCATTTCTGGGGAATCTTGTGAGAAGGAGAGGGCCCACCTTCTTCACAAGATTCACCCATTAGTTTATGTAGTGTGTTAAGTATTGTTTTTATTCATGCCTTGTTAAAACTCTATTTTGCTGAAACTTTGTTTCAACTGATTATTGCATCGTTTTCATACAATTCATTCCTAGGAAATTGTTGATCATTTTGATTGGTAATTCTATTTGCAGAATGAGTTTATGAAAGTGTGATAGTCAGAGACAGGTGCTAAATATTCCTACTTTGGGGAATAGGGTCATGTTCTCTGTTACAGAATAGTTAGTCTTCTTTGCAGTATGCTGAAAGGTTCATTTTCCCTAGGTTGTTGTTTCTTAATGTAATCCAGGATTCTTCTGATAATTAGTTTCCTTTGAATCTTGAATTCTACAATAGATAGATTACTTTTACTGTAGTTCAAAGTAGAACTTCAGTCTATTCAAAGCAAGGTGTGATTAGTGTAACTTTTACTACAAATTTGGATTGCTTTTGAGATTGAGCATATACAGCGTGTGATTGCCTTTGAAATAAATAGACTTCCCTGGGTTGACAATTTATGTAACACTTGATTGTTTTAATTAATAAACAATTATAGTGACCAACACCAGGTTCCTCCCAACCTTACAACAAGGTAGACAAATCACTTGTTCTATTCACCCCATAGCCTAACCATGAAACCATGAGGGATAACTCAAAACTCCTCCTCAAAAAATTATTTTCATTTTTTAACAATCATCTCCTTGCCATACACTCAGCAAGTAGTGTTCGTAACATCAAGAGATAGATTTATTTTCCCCAACATACTAGGCAGTGTCTTGCATCCTCCCATATGCCATATATCCAAAGTCATTTTTTCCTATGTCTTTTTCCCCCCTTGGGAATTTTTGCATCTTTCCAAATCCCTAATTTTCAGGGGCTACCAATGGCAGATTTCTTGATTTTCCACTTGTAACAATCAGCCCTGAGGTCATGGTTAGTTGATTTCAACATGGTTGTTTCATTTGTCCTTCACCAATAATTATAAAATATTTTGTTTCATACAAGTGTCATAGTCAAGAAGTTAGTTGGGTCAAATCAGGTCTCTGGCCAATAGTCATAATCATTAATTACAATTAATTAAATTCAAAATTCGGAATTGCTAAAAATGAAAAAAAAATTCTAATTTCAAATTTACCAAAAACAGAATAATTTTCCTAAGAATTTTAAACTTAAAATAATATATTTTAGGGGATGTCACATCCTTTCCCCCTTCAATAAAACACTATCCTCAGTGTTCGTTCATTCCTTGGAATAGGATTGGATGAGATTTCTACAAATCTCCCTCCAACTCCCAAGTGGCCTCCTCAGGGCTAAAGTGCTTCCATTGCACCTTTACCTAAGCGACGACTCTATTCCAAAGTGTTATTTCTCTCTGGTCCAGAATGAGAAGATATTCTTCTTGGAACTTTCCTTCTGGTTCCACCTACACCAAGTTCCAATCGATCATGTGAGTAGGGTCATGAACATAATTCTTTAACAAATAAATATGAAATACATTATGAATTTTTAGATTGGCTGGAAGTGCAAGTTTGTATGCTACGGGTCCAATTCAAGCTAATATCTCGAAAGGCCCACAAAACCTGGGTTCCAAATTGGCACAGTTTCCTAGCTTAAGTGAACTTTTCTGGGCTTTGAATTTTAAATAGACGTGGTCTCCCACTTGAAATTCTAAGTGTCTTCTTTTCTGGTCCACATAACTTTTATGTATGTCTTGTGCCTTTTTTAAGTTTTGTTGTACTTTTCTCACCATGCTCTCCATTTCTTAGAGAATCTTTGGTCCAACCATGAGTTTGTCAACTGAGTTATCCCAGCTAATTGGATTCGTACACTTTATGTCGTACAGTCCCTCGAAGGGGCTCAATTTAGCCGAAGTTTGGTATCCATTATTATATGCAAATTCTACCAAGTGTAGGTAGTCTTCCCACTTGCTTGGTTTTGTTCTTACGTACATGTGGAGCATATCTTCTATGATTTGTTTTGTTCGTTCAGTCTGTCCATTCGTTTTTGGATGATAACTCGTGCTAAAATTCAAATTAGTATTTAACCTTGCAAACAATTCTTTCCAAAAAGAAGACGTAAATTTTACGTCTCTATCCGAAATCACCATTTTAGGAATACCATGCAGCCTAAAAATTTCTTTCATGAATATTTTAGCGATGTTAATAGCTTTAAAAGTATACATTATAGGAATAAAGTGTGTAGACTTACTGAGTTTATCGATTACCACCATAATAGAATCATTTTGTTTCTGAGTTCTAGGAAAATCTGTAATAAAGTCCAGTGATATAGTCTCCCATTTCCATTATGGCACCGGTAAGGGCTGTGATATGCCGGCTGGATGTTGGTGTTCGGCTTTTACCTACTAACAATATTGACACTTAGCTAAGTATTCTAATGTTTCACCCTTCATATTAGACTAATAAAATAACTTTCTAAGTGTTGTTATCATTTTCTGGTATCCTGGATGACCAGAATATGCTTTCTTATGCACTTCATCTAAAACTATTAACTTTAAATATGTCAAATCTGGTATGTATATTCTATTTCTAAATCGTAGTAGACCATTTTTGTCAATACCTAGATATGATTTGTCTAAATTCCCTATAGTTTTTTGTAATTCTGCCACTATTTGAGTGTACTTCTCGTCGTTATTACCTGTAGTCTTTATCCTCTGTTCAAGATCGCTTTCTGCCCTACTAATATTTATTTCAAATAACCCATGAACTCTCCTACTTAAAGCATCATCTACTTTATTTTCCTTACTCTTGATATGTCTTACCTCAAAGTCAAAATCACTCAAGAAGGCTAGCCATCTTGCTTGCCTTGCATTAAGGTGTGACTGACTAAACAAATATTTCAGACCGCTATTATCTGTCAATAATATAAATCTTCTACCCATTATGTAGTGTCGCCATATTTTTAAGGCATGTATTACAACTGCCAATTCTAAGTCATGAGTGACGTATTTCTCGCTCATGTTCCTTTAGTTTTCGGGACTCATAACAAATAACATGTCCTTCTTGAGTTAGGACACCACCTATTCCTTCTTTACTCGCGTCTACACAAACGGTGAAGTATTTATCTGGATATGCTACCTTTAAAATGGGTGCGGATGTTAGTAATTCCTTTAACTTATTAAAACTATATTGACACTTCGGTGACCAATTAAACTTGGTCCCCTTCTTTTGTAATGATGTGATAGGGTAAGCAATTTTGGAAAATCCCTCTATAAATATACGATAATATCCGATGATTCCTATGAATGACCAGATGTCCGCTACATCCTTAGGTGTCAGCCATTCCATGATGGACCTTATTTTCTCAGGATCGACTGCAATTCCTTCTGCAGATATTACATGTCCTAGGTACTATATTTTCTTCTGATAAAAATCACACTTATTGAATTTAGCATACAGTTTGTGCTTCCTTAAATTTTGTAGAACTATTCTTAAGTGTTGTTCATGTTCTTCTTCTATTTTAGAATATACCATAATATCATCGATAAATAACAACACGAATTTGTCCAAGTACTGACTGAAAATACTGTTCATTCAACACATAAATGCAGCTAGTGCGTTAGTGAGTCTGAATGGTATAACCACAAATTTGTAATGTCAATATCTCATTCAAAATTTTTTTTTACTTATGTCTTCATCTTTTATCCTAACTTGGTGATAACCAAATCGTAAGTCCAATTTCGAGAAAATATTTGCCCCACTTACTTGCTCGAATAGATCATTTATCCTAGGTAAGGGGTAATTTTTCTTAATAGTCATCTTGTTTAATTGTCTGTAATCGATGCATAATATTAGAGTTATGTATTTCTTCTTCACAAAGAGGACTGGTGTTCCCTATGGGGAAACACTCGGTGTGATATATTCTTTGTCCAATAATTCCTGCAGTTGTATTTTTAGTTCTTTAAATTCCGGTAAACTCATTCGGTAAGGTGCTTTAGAGATAGAGGCTGAACCAGGTAGTAGGTCAGTAGAAAAATCTATCTCCCTCCATGGGGGTAATTCAGGTATATCATCAACAAACCCATCTCTGAAATCATGCAAAACAGAAAAATCCTCCAATATGGGTTTATTTTCTATTTCTAACAGGTTTGTTACTTAGATGGCATAAATTTGACAACCTTTTCTCATGCACTTCTTGATTTGCATTGCTGAAATATGTCTAATTGAGACTGGTTTTTGTATTCCTTAAACTGTCCTAACCATGTCATTTTCGTCTTTATACTTAAGTGATTTTTCGTAAAAATCTAGCACTGCTTTATGCTTTTCTAACCAATCCATTCCAATAATTACGTCATAAGATCCTAACGGTAGAATGTTCATATTTGTCTTTATATTTTGACTGCCTAAACTAAACTCAAAATCAGAAATAAAATCGACAACCTTTCTTTTCGTTCTTCTTGCTAGTTGTACCAGCCAAGACTTTGCATGTCTTATTTTATTAAGTGTATTTGACTCCACTATATCCAGAGTGACATAACTTAATGTAGCTCCAAGATCAATGAAAACAGAAATTCGAGTGTTATTGATTTTACCTTCAATTTCCACCACAGAGGATTGGTGGTCAGCTTGTCAGTCATCCATGACTGCATTGATCCAATGTAAACTTTTGCCTACATCCCCTACTATAGAGGCTTCCTGTAAATTGTGAACAGTAGTTTTGTTTGCTGAAATCAAACATGGACAGTTCCTCCTTAGATGAGGTTCTCCACATTCCCATCATTTTAACGGTTCACGGGGGTTGTCCCCAAAATTCTTTGTTCCCAGATTTACTGGTTTACTACCTGTTTGCATGTTTGGATTGTTGGAGTGAAAATATTTCCTTGAAAATATTTTTGCTACATTCTGATAAGGAGCTGGTTGGTCCCTTCTTCCACTGGTTCATTTGGTCTTGTTTCTTGTCCTTCCAAGCCTTGGGAAATTATGTCCGTTGTATGTATTGGTCGTAACACATTCGGGCCTTTCTAAATATTTCACTCAAGGAATTGGTATTATCAAATTCGATTATGTCCTTGTAAGACTGTGGTAAACATCTTAGGAACCATTGGATTTTCACTTTATCCTCCCGGATATATGATATGAACCTTAGTAATTCCAAGAATTTGTTTATCAGATCTTCCATAGCCATTTGACCAAGTCGTAGCTCACAAAATTATTTGTTTTTTCTTTCATAGTAACTTTCATATAGGTACTATTTATTAAATTATTTATTAAAGTATGCCCATTCCATCTGTTTCTCTTTTAGGCCCTTGGCCAATTTTAGATCTTGCCACCAAATACTACCTTTTTCTTTCAGATTATAGATGGCCATTCTGACCTTCATATTGTTGGAATAGTTGTATATCTGGAAATACTTCTTGATGTCTAATAACCATGCTTCATATTCCTCTCCTGTTTTGGATTCCCTGTCAAAGGTAGATGGTTTGATTTTCTTAAATTCACCCTCAAGGTGATCCACCTGTTTCCTTTTTCTATTTGTTTTTGTGTTATCTTTAGCTGAAGGTGTACCTTCAGATGAGTTGTCCTCTTTTTCTACTTCCGGACCAGAATTCTTGGAGGCCCTTTTGCTGACCTCTTCTTCATGGTTATCATCCTTTTGGATTTTCTTTGTCACTATACTACACAGCAGGACTTCATTTAATTCTTGTTGTTCCTGTTGTTCCTTCTTCAGTTTCTCATTGTCTTGTTTGAAAACTTGTAGCTCAATAATGAGATTCCTCATCGTTTCTAGAACTTCAGTAGGTGATCTTCTATCACTATTCTATCTCGGATCTTCAAGAGGTCTTTTTTCAAGATTCCCCTCAAGTCTGATTTTACAGAAAAGAGTTTTTTGTTTGTAATAGTGATGGTTTGTTAGTTTTTACATAGACAGAAATACGTGCTAAGTAATTAATTTAGCCATGTTCAAGGTCCAAGTGTTGTAACCTTTGCTCTGATACCATATGTAATGTACCTCAAATTCGTCATAAAAAAAAAAAATTGTTTCCAGGGACATTAATCTTCAATTCCTTAAAACAGACTTATAATAAAATAAAGTATCCTTTTATCTCCATTTTTAAACTCTGATAGTTTTTCTTAAGTTATGAATGTCAAGGATGACATTACTACCCAGTCTTACACCCATTGAACAAAGTGTTCCTAAAAAGTCAAACCTCACAATCTAACATTTTTCTTTCAATTTTTAAGTCATGCTAGCATTCATATAAAGATATATGTTTGTACTTTGTATTAACTTAGAATTATATTAGGCTTGGGACTTATGGTCCTAAACTTTCCTCTAATACATACTTCCATGTTTACTTGCATGGTTAAACTCCAAGACTATACAAGTAAGACTTATACATAACGTATTAGGGGTCGAGGTTATACACCTTAGAGAAATGTTGGTTTAACATAAGGTGTTTGGCCCTTCTATATATGACCAAATTCAACGAAAGGAATTCTTGGTATATTTTTGGTTGGGTAAAGGCCTTTCAATCAACACACGGCATAACGGCTTTCTGGTTAGGAAAAACCCTATGCTAACAATTTCATTAACTCTACCTAATCTAAGAGATGTCTAAACTAAATGAGGTGTTAATTGGACTGCTAGTGGTTAGAGATTAAAAGTTCCCATACCGTAGAATTACGAGGAATCCACCCTTTACTTCGTAACCCATTAAAAGTGAAAGGAAAGTTTATGTTAGTCGAGAGTTAAACCTCTGACCTGACCATTAATGGAGGTAGGTGAAAAATGAGGTCCATCCCTGTAGCTCCATCCAACACGAATGCGCCAACTCAGTTCCATCACATGGCCCATGTCTCCCATTGTACCATCATCATTCACTCTGCGTGGTGTGTGTTCTTTAGGGTTACAATAGTTACTCTTTTGTCATTCTTGTGAAGTTATTCCAAAGTTGGCTCTGCATTTTCTCTTTGTTTTCTTGGTGAGGGGAGAATGGCAGCTTGAAGCACCTCCTTGGACTGTTCTCACTAATGGTAGGTTCCTTCTCTATCATTATACATTATACTCAGTCATTCTACAAGGTCTTCGACATTCTATTCTTTGTGTTCCTTTCCAACGAGTTCACGCAGGTATCATTTTGCATGTCATTTTCTCTTAAGGTTAGTCGTCTCTTACATTCCTTTATTTCTTTCTACGCCATTACTTGGTGTTGAGTCTCTTTGATACTTCACCGAGACTATAGCCCAGAAGTCGATCAATAGGTTAGTGATTCACGCTGTGACTGCATATTATATTTATTCAAGTTATGGCAATTCCATTTGGCAAGTTTCGAATAACATTTTTCTGTCCTGGTTGGGTAACTTGTATTAAGTTTTTACTTGGGTCCTCTATTCCCCAACTACCCGATGAATTCTTATGACTTTAAATTTTCCTCCTACAATTATTTCCAAAAGTTTCATTCGGCATAGCCATATATAAATAGGTGTCTGGAATCTCTGTGAATCGAACAAATTTTGTTATAGGAATATGTTTTGTATCCTGCATTGTATATTTAAAATTTGGGTCATCCTTTTCATGCCAATTCTCTTGAAGTCTATGCATATATCAAAGTCCATTCGATTCTGGTAACTTGGCATGGATGTTGACTCTATGTTTACTTCTCTCAGTCGAATCTAGATAGAATTTGATGGTGTTATTTGACCCGTGGCTTTTTAATTCAATGTTTGCAATTTAAATAATGTATTTGACCTATTCTCGTTATACGAATCATGTACTTTGGACTTCACTGTAATTGTCATTTGTATATTATTTTCCTGAAATGTTTCAATTTATTTAATCTGGTTCTCAACACTAATGATGGGACCCTGTGATTGCAAGGGTACCCATCAGAGAGTCTTGGGATCCTCCTCTCCCTTCGGTCTAGGATGTTACTCAGCCCATCACAACAGGTAAGGATATCAGATCTCTCAATTATAAAAGTCAAGTATGACTCTACATAACCCTTCCTCTTACTAACTGTTTTGTTATATTCATCTTATCTCTATTGAACAATTATTAATGGTATTTTTGTGCAATATTGTGCAGGGATTTCAGCCATGCGACAATTGTGGATGTCGATCTCTGCCACACCCATAAGAGGTATTCGAGTTCCCTCTTGCCCCTCTCAAGGAATTCCCTAAGAGACTAAGGATCAAAAAGATTTAAACTTAAAAAGTTATCCCTGTGGGTGAAGGTTTGTTGTATTTACTGATAGCTGAATTCTTTATCTGTGTAACTTACCTTTACAACAGAGTAAGAGGATCCAATCTTAACATTGTATATTCATAAGACTGATGTATATTGAAGGGTTCTGGATGAATAACCTTTAGTTTCTTTTTGGTCACTATTTTAACATTTTATTCAGAATTATAAAATGGCAGTCTAAGTTGTTCGTTTTCTTTCTAAATTGTATTGTAGGAATACTTGTGGTTTACTTAAGTAGTCTCTGCACTATGAGCTTTGTAATATTTAAGACAGGGAATCACGTTGTGATTTACAAGAGAATCGTTGAGCTATACATTGATTTATTTCATAGATTTAGTAACGAAATCTTTATTCGTAATCTCTTGTGTCAAGCATTGAAATTCTTAAGTATGAGCGACCTTTATGTAGGGTAGACTATACAATAATTGTACACATGTACTCCTGTATATATATATATCTCAAATTTCATGAGTAAATATTTCAAGCCTCGTTGGTATTCACATTGTCGGCAACTTCTACAGCCTAGTTATATAACCCACAGAACTATGAATGTGTATAAGTATAAACGTGTATAATTATCTTAAAATTCATTTTCCGTATTTCTTTAAGTGTTTGCACAAGTTGAAGTTTTAATATAGTATTTGAATATATTATAGACGTATGACCTCATGACAGGTAGAAATTTCCAGAATTTGTATTTTGTATCTTCTTGGTTAATTTATTACTTTATGCAAGATAAATCTGTCCTTGCTACGACTAATACAAAATGGCTTTATAACACCATTCACTATCAAGATTTAGATCTATCCTACCACAAATAATACACAATCACTTTATAAGTCCATTCATTAATATAATGGTTTTGTTCCTACAACAGATCACACACAATAACTATATAGATGTATTCTTTAATAGAATAGATTGTTCCTATAGTAGATAACATACAATAACCATGTATATGCATTCTTCAGTAGAATAGATTATTTATACAATAGATAACATATAGTAACTTTGTGATTCCATTTATTCACATATGAACAATAGTGTATCCGTCGAGGATTAGAATGCATGTATACAACCAATCATTTCAACAATACATATATAGCAAGAGGGGAGTAGATGAACATATCTGGATAAGTACTAAAACAACAAAGGGAACAGCCAGGTTCCTCCCAACCTTAGAACAGGGTAGCCAAATCACTTGTCTTGTTCACCCCCTAGCCTAACCATGAAACCATGAGGGATAACTCGGAACTCCTCCTCAGCAAATGCTTTTCTGTTTTCAGCAGTCTTCTCCTTGCCTCACACTCAGCAAGTAGTTTTTGTAACAGCAAGAGATAGATTTATTTTCCCTAGCATACTAGGTAGCGTCCTGCCTCCTCCCATATGCCATATATCCAAAGTCAATTTTTCCTAGGTCTTTTTCCCCCCTTGGGAGTTTTCAAAGTTTTCCAAATCCCTGATTTTCAAGGGTTTCCAATGGCCAAATTCTTGATTTTCCACTTGTAACAATCATCGCTGAGGTAGTTCCAACATGTTCCCCACTCATGGAGTCATGGTCAGTTGATTTCAACATGGTTGTTCCATTTGTCCTTCAATAATAATTATAAAATATTTTGTTTCATACAAGTGTCGTAGTCAAGAAGTTAGTTGGGTCAAATCAGGTCTCTGCCCAACAGTCATAATCATTAATTACAATTAATTAAATTCAAAATTCAGAATTGCCAAAAATGGTAAAAATTTTCCAATTTCGAATTTACCAAAAACAGAATAATTTTCCTAAGAATTTGAAACTTAAAATAAATTATTTTTGGGGATGTCACAGGCTCATTCCTTCATTTCCCTGGGTCGGGCTATGGGTTGGTATCAGGAGGTGGTATCTCCACAGACCTTTCTTTTGAGCCTATGTCCTTGTAATGTCCCCCACCTCTTAGAGAGGTGATGAGGAGACTCAGTGGCCTGGGCACCCCCACTAGGTCATAGTATCACACTGAGGGGGGGAAGTCAAGAAGTTAAAAGTTATATTTTTAAGTTGACTTAAGAAAGGAAAGGGATAAAGGAGTAAAATATAACTCAACAGAAGAATAGAAGATTAACCCTGGGAGTTAACCTAACT
>JZKD02S1506957.1:108131-132472 GCA_000966675.3 Picea glauca
TAGAAAGAAAGGAACTAGGTGGCTTTGTTTTCTGTCAAATAGAGTTAATTGTTTTCTACATTGTTGTTTTCATGAAAGAGTGTTAAGGCTGAAGTCTCTGTTGAGAGTAAGGGTCTTGTTCTCTGATTGCAGAATAGTTGTTCTTTCCCATTGCAAGTATTATTTTAATGTAATCCAGGATTCTTAAATTGATCTTTAAAGGGTTGCAATAGGGAAGTTACTTTCCTGTGATTTAATACAGAACTTCAGTTTATTTGGGCAAGTAAGATTAGTACAAGTTTCTTTACTACAACACTAAGCTGCTTTTGGAATTGAGCATATATAGTGTGTGGTTATATTTGAAATAAAAGACTTCCCTGGGTTGATAATTTATGTTTCACTTAGTTGTTTAAAATTAATTAAGCAATTATAGTGACCAACACCTATATTATGGAAACACAAGGCATCATTTCAATTCTTCCTTGTTCAAGATATATGTTTTAAAACGTTTAGACATATTTTAACTGGAGCACCACCAACAAGAAACATAAAGGAAGTTGAGAATTTCCTTAATTAGAAAGGAATTTGTGTTTATGAGGAAGATTCTACTGATATCAGGTTGTATGGATTTGAGGGGAGACATATTCTTTTTCCTACTTTTGTGTGTGATCGATACTTTATTACTAAATTTTGCAGACAATACTGAGCATGGTATTCCTTCTTCAAGAAAAAGATAAAAATACAGTTTATTCCCATGTTCTTCAATGTAGCTAACATAAGAATTAGAATCTTATCCCATTTCACCGAAGTATCATAAATGTTAAATGCACTTCACTTGAAGGAACCTGAATCTTATCCCATTTGACAAAAGTCTCAGGAACGTTAAATGTACTTCACTTGAAGGAAGTTGAAACTTTTAATGGTTTTAATCTTGAAGGATTATTTTCCTCTCATTTATTGTCAATGTGATACAACAATCTTTTCACAAGGATTTCAGAAGGAATCGATGATAATGATCCAAATACCACCGGAAAGAAAGAGAAGAATATATGTAATGAATACTTAGTCATAGAAATCAGTTCAAATACTAAGGATAAAAGGACAAGAATCGAAAAAGAATAGAGAAAGAAAAAACATAGAGGCAACAGTGGAACTAATGCTCAATCTTCTACTACCCCCATTCCACATAGGAGTTCCTCCTCTGCTCGAAAGAGGAAAGAACCTAACATGAGAAAAGGAAAGAACATTGAAATATGTGCTCGGGGAGATGATGATGATGACCTGCCTCAAGTTGGTATTGAAAAAACACATGTAGTTTCACATCCCAAGAGGAAAATAAATACAAGTAATAAAGGTTCCTAAAATTCAGAAGATTCAGGAGATGTTGTTGAAATGGAAATTTATAACAATAATGTACCTGAGTGGGTGGCATTACAAATCATCGAAATTCAATAGTTAGTATAAGAGTTGGCCCAAGAGGGACCAACTATTTTTGAAGAACAATATTTGACACCACATAATGCCAAATACAATAAGGAGGAGGCAACATTGAAAATAGAAAAGGCCCATCTCAAAAACAAAAAGATGACCCAAAAGTGGAACTTAGAGGTAGATGTTTCTATAGTCGGAACTTTTGGACTTCTCAAGTTACACATTACTATTGCAGGCGCTCTAGTTCATTCTATTTCATAGCAAGAGATGGAAAATATTAAATTGAAGAAAAGAAAAAGTGAATTAGAGGATGCATTAAGTCCTAGGCCTTTGTTTGTAGAACCATTGGCTATCATGATTATAGATCTAGTGTTGCAGGACACACCAAGCACATCATCTCGAGTAAGGAAGGTTGCCAATTTGTCATGTGAGATAAGAATGTGCATTGTAGAGAACATGAATAACTGACTTAGTATCATTTCAGAAGCATAGGAGGTCAACACTAATATAAGGAACATGTCACATCGGATTTCTCCTCTTGAGGAGTATTTACAAAAATATTTAGAAGATGATGAATTCTTCTATAAAAATGATTTAAGCATTTTTGTGTCACGAATATCAAATTTAAACTATTTTGATATAAAACAACAAGATTTTCCTTCAAACCATAGAATAAAGCAAGTGAAGACTATTTGGTTGGTGAGAATACAAGTGTTGTGGGTACTGATTGCCAACTCTAAAAGGATTGATGATAAAATAAGTGATACATTTCTGAAATAACTTGAAATAGCCAAGGAACTTTAGGGGGGGCAATTAATAAAAGATTCCATACTAATAATCAAGGCGTAATCATAGGCATAATTGAATATAATCAAAGCTTCGTGGGGTAATGAATGGTTAGGGTCCTAACCTCCCTAACCCCTCAAGTAGATAGAATAATGTATTTTCTATGTAATAAAGGCAAGAATTATTAAATAAGGCTTATGTAATAATGTGAACATGTCTAATGTAAGAAGACTCAATACAAGGTTTCGCTTCTAGAAGGATCTTCCTCTAGAATGTTCTCTATAGAATTGAAATAGTATAAATAGCAGTAGTGTTATAGCATCAATTCCCACCTTTAAAGCATTGATTCTCTTATTGGTCTAATCCATATCCTACTTATAGAAAACTCTTCCTCATACCTCCTTGAGTCCTTCTAAAAACATTTTTTTGGAGGATGTGCATGCGCTAGCATTTATGCAACATGTGTATACATGGTTTGATCAAGGGACAGTCACATACATGCTAATAAATTCTGAAAACATATAATTATGCATAATTAAATGTTGAGTTATAGGTTTTGTTATTTTCCTAACTCCTTTTACCCATACTCAACCGTCTCTAACCAACTAGAGACCACATAAAAGGATCATTTTCCTCAAGGATAAAGGTAATGATACTTTGCACACTTAAAGAAAAAACATGTTTGGCTATACCTATTGAGGCTGTAAGCCCACACATATTCATGTTGCTACTATTTTTTTGACCTGGAAGCCCTTGTTTCTGACCTTCTTTTGTTCACCAACCTATCTAACCAAGAGTCTCCCAGATATTCTCTTTGGTTCCCTGTTGAATTCAGAGTCAAAAATAACCATTATAACAGGAGTCAGGTGGAGGAATTTGAGATATCTTTCAACAGGGAAATGTCCCATCAACCAGGTATAATTTTTAACTAACTAAATGTTTCTTTTCAATAAGAAACTAATTCCTTCAAAGTGTATGTTGAAACTCACAGAAATACTAAGAGGGGGGGTGAATCGGTATTGTATTAAATTTCTATATTTTTATTTTCTTCCAACCATTTAAGTTATCAGTAGTGCACACTTAATGAAAAGAACAAGAAGAACTCAAAACAACGTGCAAAAATCAAAATAGTGTAGAAATTAAACCAACACACTTACTGACAAGCATAAATGAAAATCATCACAATGAACATAGTACACCGGGATTTTATGTGGAAACCCATAAAGGGAGAAAACCACAAATATTTTCTTCTTATTCAATAATGCAGGAACCAACCCATTACAATGAGAACACCAATTCTCTATATGAGCACCAACTCAATTTTTTACCAACACCTACTGGAAGGAAGCATCCACTCCTAAGATTTATCAGTTCCAACTAAAATGAGGCTCCAACTCCCTAGTTATACCAGCACCAACTGGAAGGAAGCACCAACTCCTAGGAATGAGAACCAACACAGTGACTGTGCATGCACCAACCTGTTGAGGACACTAATCCTTAGTGAGATACAACTCACCCTAGCACCACCCTTCCACCCTAGTTTCAAAACAAAAATAAATAAACCTTTCAATACAGACTTGCGGATTTATATTTCTATCCCTGTGAACAGTTGTAGTGTTTTTCTTCCCTTTACTTCCATGCATTGCAAAATCAAAGAATATCCATACTTATAACATTTTGTTCAAGTTCACCTTCCTATATATGGACATGTTATAGTTATAATGTGGAAAAACTTTAAATATATCAAAGTCTTGTTAGTTATAATTTGTCTAAATAAAGTATGACAGTTACAATGTGGAAAACCTTTGAAAAAATCAAGATCATGTAAATTACAATAAAGTATGTAGACATATGATGGTTACATTGTGGAAAAAATTATGTTATCAATCATTCTTTGACTAACTCAAATGGACCAAGTCAAATGGAAAAAATTTCTTCATAGTCCCGTCATAATTCATACCGTGCAGTCCATAACGCATAAACCATATCATGCAGTTCATACTACTCATTCCATACTACTAAGTTCCATATTGATTAGTTCCATACTACTTACTGTCACATTGTCACTTTCTCACATTGTTGCATTGTCACACTATCACACCGTAACACTTTCACACTGTCACAATGTCACATCGTTGCATTGTCAACTATCGCACTGTCGCACTGTCACACCATCGCACTTTCATATTGGTTTCACTATCGCACAATCACACCATTACACTTTCACACTGTCATGTCATTTCACTGTCCATTGTCACATTGTCGCACTCTGTCACACTGTCACATTATCCATTTTCATATTGTTTCACTGATGTTTACTTGCAACCAACTTCTGAACTTGTTTCTGCAACATCCAACACCTTTCTTATTGTGTACACATAATACCGTGCACTTATCATCTACGTCTTCTCATGATACTGTGCACACATCAACTGTGTTGTTTCTGCAGGCTCCAATGAGTTTTTCATCAATGAAAAATACACATATCATCTACATCTTCTCATGATATTGCACACACATCAACTATGTTATTTCGACAGACTCCACTGAGTTTGAAATGAATGACAACTATGCTCAACAAAATCTCCCTTTGTCATTGATGGAAACTCTAGTGTTGAGATGCTCCCCCTTGTTGTATGCTTCTTTTTTTCGTAGCTCATTGCAACTCTATTTTTGAAACTATACCATTGAGTTGCACCCCCTTGATGTATGGTCCTCTCTGTCGTAGTGCGTCATAGCTCTATTTTTCTCCACCTTTGACATCAGTGGAAAAGGTAACTTCCCTAGTAGATGCACATATCTTGAGAGTGTCTCCCCCTAAGGTTAGGTAGCCTCAAACCTGTAGTGAACGTTTATACATTTGAATGTGAAATTTGAAGCACTCCCAACTTCTCTATGAGGTACTCAAAAGAGCCCCTAGGTAATGGCTTGGTAAATATATCTGCAATCTTCTCTTTGGAAAGAACATATTCTAATTTTACCACTTGATATTGAACTTGTTCTCTGAGAAAGTGATACTTGATGGGGATATGTTTAGTTTTAGAGTGTTGAACAAGATTTTTGGAGAGATTTATAGCACTTGTGTTGTAGCACATGATAGAAATAGGTTGATCACAGGGAACTTGAATATCCTTAATATTGGTATTTATCTATAAAACTTGTGTTCATAAAGATGTTGTAGTTGTATACTATGCTTCAGATGTGGAGAGAGAAATAGAAGTTTGTTTCTTACTGAGCCCAGATACTAAATAACTACCAAGGAAAAATGCACCTCCATTGGTGCTTTTTCTATCATCAATATTGCCTTCTCAATGTGGATATGTATAAGATCTGAGAAAAAGGTCTGTAGTTTTTGGATACCACAGTCCATAATCACTAGTGCCTTGCAAATACCTAAATATTCTTTTGACTGCAAGAACATGAGTATCCTTGGTATTTGACTAAAACCAGCCTACCAAACAAACAACTTGCATGATGTTAGGTCTTAAATATTTGAGATAAAGTAGACTACCTATCATGGATCTATACATGGTTTGATATACCTCTGAAGCATCGTCATGATTGCTGAGTTTGCAACTGGTAGTCATAGGAGTGCTTACTGGTGTGAAGTTTTCCATTCCAAACTTCTTCAAAATTTCCTTGAGATATTTACTTTGAGAAATAAAAATTCATTTTTCGGATTGATGAATTTGGAAACCAAGGAAGAAAGAGAGTTATCCTATCATGGAAATCTCAAACTCTTGTTTCATTACAGTTGGAAACTTCTTACTCATCAATTCAATATTTCTACCAAAAATAATGTCATCAACATATACCACAATAATTAACAGATCATTACCTTCATCCTTGATGTATAAGTTACTATCAGTAGCTCCCTTTTTGAATCCTTGTTGGTGAAAATACCTATCTAATCTGTAATACCAATCTCTTGGAGCATGTTTTATCCTATACATAGCTTTCTTTAATCTACAGAAATAATCCTTTTTTTTTAAGTTAGCAAAAATCATTCTTGTTCCTCCACATACACTTCTTCCTGAAGATCACCATATAAAAATGTTGATTTGACGTCCATCTGATAAACTTTGAATTTTTTATAGCATGAAAGAGACAAAAACATCCTTATGGCTTCAATTCGTGCAACAGGGGAAAACGTTTCTTCAAATTCCACTCCTTCAACTTGAGCATACCCTTTTCATACCAATCTAACCTTGTTTCTAACTATATGTTCGTCTTCATTCAACTTGTTTTTGTATACCCATTTAATTCCAATTACATTCTTGTCTTTGGTCTTGGAAAAATATCCCATGTCTGATTTTTCTCTATTTGTTCTAGTTCTTCATTCATGGCTTTGATCCAATGGTCATCCTGGCTTGCTTGCAAAACATTTTGGGGTTCAATCATGGACAAAAGTGAAAATTTTGCATAGGTATATGTATCTATAAGTTTTCTTCTAGTTTGTACACCTATCTCATTATCTCCAAGAATTTGACTTTTTGGATGATGTTTTTGAACATAACTTGATGGAGTCTTTGGTTTTGATGTTTCCATTCTTTCCCATTCTTATGAATCCTCTGCTTCCTGATTCCCATTTATGTTGTCATTTTGTGTTTCACTGTTCACTGATTCTTCATCTGAGTCAACATGATACCAGACTCTCACTGGTTGAAATGGTCCTTCATTTACCTTTACATCTATACTCTCAAAAATATTATGGAGCCTTTTTTTGTAGCATTTGTATTCTTTACTTTTGGATGAGTATCCCAACAGGATACCTTCATCTTCTCCGGAATCAACTTTCCTAATTTATATTCATTACTTTTAATGTAGCATTTTCTTCCAAAGATTTTGAAGTGATTTATTGAAGTTGGCCTGCCATGCCACAACTCATAGGGTGTTTTATGATCATTGTTTACTATTGTGTGTGCTTTGTTGAGGACATTGACAGCAGTTTGAAAAGCCTCTCCACAAAAGGTTTGGGGTACCTCTAATTCATCAAACATGGCTCTAGCCATTTATTGAACTATTATGTTCATCCTTTCCACTATTCCATTCTGCTGAGGGGTTCTGGCAATAGAAAATTGTCTCTTGATCCCATGTTTTTCACAGAAACTATTGAATTCATCATATGTGAATTATCCTCCTCTGTATGAACTTAGGCATTTGATTTTTAAGTCCATTTCATTTTCTACCTGAGCCTTGAAGATTTTAATTTTTTCAAAAGCCTCAAATTTATGCCTCAACAATCCCACCCAAGCCATTTTGGTATAGTCATCAATTAACAAAATGAGATATATTTCACCTCTAGGGTATTTTGTACTAGTAGGGCCACAAATATATGTATGAATATATTTGCCTTGAATTGAACTCTCGAATATTTTCCAAACTCACATGACTTGCATATAATATTCTCAAGTTTGGAGATTTTAGGCATATCTCTTACAACATATTTCCTTCTGAGATTAACAAGTTGATCAAAACTGATATGACCTAGTGTTTTGTGCCAAAGACAACTTTCATCAATCTTACCAATGCAACTTTTTTATTTTCCTCCTTCTAAAACATACACATTCCCTTAAGTTTTAACCACCTTTATCACATTCTTCCTTGTATTTGCATCCATTACCTTACAACCTCCTGAATGAAAAATATCAGTGTGTCCTTGGTCACACATTTAAATTATAGTCAATAAGTTTTGTCTTAGACCATCAACATACAACACATTATGTGCTTTGTTCTTCCCCTTTTTATCTTCATCTAAAACAACTGTCCCTTTTCCTCTAATTCTAGCTGGAGCATTGTTTCCAAATGTGACATTACCACATTTTTCTTCAGTTAAGAATTCAAACTTACTTTTATCTCATGTCATATGCTTGGAGCACCCACTGTCAATGTACCATTTATTTTCTTGATTGTTGGCATATAGAGCTAGTCCACAATTTTATTCATTATTATTTTTCTTCCTCCAAACCTTGGTAAAGTCTTCTTTTTTTTATTTCTTAAAGATAGGCAACAACTTGCTTCTGCATTCACTTGCTTTGTGTCAAAACTTATTGCATATATGGCACTTGATGTCATTCAATAAAGGAGAGAAACAATTTTGAACCATAGCCTTTTGATATTTGTCTAATCTTGTTCTTACATTTCTGTAGTATCAAAAAAGTATACAAATTACATCCATAAGTCCAAAATTTCCACAAGAGAAACAATATCCATAAAGAAATTTGTATGCCTTGGAATAAAAAACTTACTTGTGGGAATTGATATTTTTCTTCCAACTTGCTAATGTTCATACTCATGTTTCTTTCTTGCTTCATAATAAGGCTGACTTAGTTCGAACTGCCTCTTCTTTTCATATTTTTCATTGTTTGGATGACTATTGTTTCCCTTGAAAACATCTACATAATGTGTAGCCTTTCCATCGGTTGACTTGTTGGTTCTTGATTCACCTTTGACAATTTTGAAACTTTCTTTATATCCTAGCCCTGTCTTGTGATCTGGTGCCCTTCAATTTCTAAGGATGTTATCTAGGGTTTCAGATCCATTTATGAATTTTATTTGAATCTTGGATTTCTCTAAATATTTTATTAAGACAACTATTTCAATGTCTAGTTTGTCACATATATTCTCCTTTTATTTTATTTGATTTATCAATACTTCTTCTTTTCTTTTAGCTTCTTCGAGATAGATTTTTAAGATGACTATTTCCTCATTATCTTTTTCTTTGTAGACCTGTAACTGTTCTTTTCTTAGTATGTTATTTTTCACAATTCGGGAAATTTCCTCCAGAGCACTAATGAGTTCTCCTTCCATGTCTACTACACCTTCACACTCTTTTGTGTATGTTTGATTAGATCTGTGTTGCTCCAAAGCCATCAGAAATTTTTCATCTGAAATTATATCAAGCTCATATTCTTCTTTAGAACTGTTGCAATCCTCCTTTGAATAAAAACTATTCCTTTTAAAAGATTTTTTTAAATCACTAGTTTTATCCTTTCCTTTTCTTTCCTTTTCATTGATGCTATTTCTTTTTACTAGACACTTAGAAGAAAAATGACCAATTTTACCACAATGAAAAAATTTTAATGGTAACATACCTTTGTATTTCCCGGAGCCTCTCTTTTATTTTCTTACAAAGTTAGATTCTTCTTCATCTAAAAAGTGTTCTAAGAATCATGGTCTTGATATGTTTATGATTTAACTAATGCTTTGAAAACTGCATCCTTTAGATCTAGATGATCATTTTTATTTCTCATCTCATAGGCAATCAGTGTTCCATGTAGCCTATCCATAGTGAGTTTATCTAGTTCATTCATTTCTTCTATAGCAAAGAATTTTGAATCAAATCTTGAGGGAAGAGATCTCATAACTTTCTGAACTACCACAACTTGTTCAAACTTTTCACTTAACCCTTTCATAGTGTTTATAGTTTCATCTACTCTGAGAAAGAACCTTGCAACATTCTCATCTTCACTCATCCTTAGACTTTCAAATTTCATTCTTAGGGCTTCAAGTTTGGCCAATTTTACTTTCTCATCACCTTCATAATTGTTTACTAGTTTGTCCCATATTTCCTTTATGGATTCCAACTGCATCACTTTAACAAACTTTGTTTCTGCAAGTCCACCTTGGATGGAATTCATAGCTCTAGCATTGTTGTAATAATTTTTCTTACCAGCTTCATCAGTTGATAGAGTTGTTGGGATTTTATAACCATCTACCACGATCTTCCATATTTTCGTACCAAGAGACATCAAGTAGGTCCTCATTCTAATTTTCCAAAAAGAAAAACTTGTTCCATTGAACAAAGGAGGTCTGGTTGAAGAAAGATAAACATATTGACTTACCATATTCTCTGTATGATATTCCTTCCATCCGTTAGAATGTTACTGAAGGAACCTGACTCTAATACCAATTGTTGAAACTCACAAAAATACTAAGAGGTGGGGGTGAATCAGTATTGTATTAAATTTCTATATTTTTCTTTTCTTATAACCATTTAAGTTATCGGTAGTGTGGACTTAATGATAAGAACAAGAAGAAATAAAAACAATAAGCAGAAATCAAAATAGTGTAGAAATTAAACTAGCACACTTACTGACAAGAATAAATGAAAATAATCACAATGAACATAGTACAGCAGGATTTTACGTGGAAACCCATAAAAGTAGAAAACTACAAATATTTTCTTCTTCTTCAATAATGCAGGCACCAACCCTTACAATGAGAACACCAATTCTCTACATGAGCACCAACTCACTATTTTACCAGTACCTACTGGAAGGAAGCATCCACTCCTCATATTTATCAGTTCCAACTGAAAGGAGGCTCCAACCCCTTGGTTTTACTAGCACCAACTCTTTGGAATGAGCACCAAATCAGTGACTATGAAAGCACCAACCTGTTGAGGACACCAATACTGAGTGAGCTACAACTCACCCTAGCACCACCCTTCCACCCTAGTTTCAAAACAAAACAAAACAAAAACCTTTCAATGTAGACTTGTGGATTTATATTTGTGTCCCTATGAACAGTTGCAGTATTTTTCTTCCCTTTACTTCCGTGCACTGCACAATCAGAGCGTATCCATATTTATAATATTTTTTTTTACTCCACCTTCCTGTATGTGGACATGTTACAGTTATAATGTGGAAAAATTTAAATATATCAAAGTCATATTAGTTACAATTTTTCTAAATAAAGTATGGCGGTTACAATGTGGACAACCTTTGACCAAATCAAGATCCTGTCAATTACAATAAAGTATGTGGACATATGACGGTTGCATTGTGTAAAAAATTCTATTATTGAACATTCTTTGACTAAATCAAATGGACCAAGTCAAACAGAAAAGTTATGTCATAGTCTCGTCACAGTTCATACCGCGTAGTCCATAACGCACATCCCATACCACACAATTTATACTACTCAAGTCCATACTACTTACTGTCACATTGTTGTACATTCGCACTGTCACCTTCTCACACTATCACACTATCAAACCATCACACTTTCACATTGTTGCACTGTCACACCGTCACACTTTCCACTATCACACTGTCGCATTTTCACATTGTCATACTATCACATCATCGCACTTTCACATTGTTTGCATTGTCACATTGTCACACCATCTCACTTTCACACTGTCACGTCATCTCACTTTCCACTGTCACATTATCCATTGTCGTATTGTTGCACTAATGTGTACTTGCAACCAACTTCTGACCTTCTTTCTGCGACGTCCAACACCTTTCTTACTACGCACACACAATATTGTGCACATATCATCTAACATATTCTCATGATACTACACACACATCAACTGCGTTGTTTCTGCAAACTCCATTGAGTTTGACATCAATGAGAACTACACATATCATCTACTTCTCCTCATGATACTGCACAGAGATCAACTATGTTGTTTCTACAGACTCCATTGAGTTTGACATAAATGACAACTATGTTCAACAGTGTATTGTATTGGTATTGTTTAAATTTGTAATTCTTTCATACATGCTTCATAGACTACTAATTGTTTTGATTTTTCTATTATTTTTCATAGAACTAACAAATAGTTATTAGTATAACTACCTTTTTGTGTAGGTTTGCCTATTTTTTATTCTTATAGGTTGCAGAAGAACTATTGTAAAAGAAAGAGGGGATTTCGACAATCGAGAATGATAACATGGGTAGGACTCTTGGTGAGTTAACCCTTCCCCTATTCTCAATAGTTAGTTATTTCTTTGGAATTAGGTTATAATATCTTTACTTAGTATTCGTTGTGTAATTTTCTTCTTGTACCTTCATTGGTATGCTGCAGTGATCCCACTACTGTAGGGGATTTTTATCCAAAAGAAAATAGAAGCATGGAAGAATTTTTTCTTGAGAGTTATTTTGTAATTGAGCTATGTTCTGCTTGAGGTTTCTCCCTTGAAGAGGCAAGTGAACTTGTCTTTCTATAAATAAATTTATCATTTATGGTTTCATTGTTCTCTATATTTTTCTCTTTTTTCTAATATTCATGATAATGATTTTATTTATGCTCTGCATAATACCTCTAGTACCTTACAAGTGGTACTAGAGCACTTTCCTCTACATAATTTTAGACAATTGTTTTTTCAAGCTAGAGACGTGTATTGTTGGTGTCTTTAAAACACAGTGATTTGTTGTTCAGCGGGTAAAACTATGGTTGGGGAAAACTACACGTAGGAAATACAGTTGGTTTCACAAGTTACTTGAAACACACTATTTCACCTTGTTGGAAACCTTTGTAACCCATGTTGGTACCCCTTCGAGTAGTACTGCATTAGATAGTACATGTACACGACCATTCACTCCCATGTACCCTAGGGTATATAGGGAGTTTCATAGGTCTCTTGAAAATAGCTATAGATCATCTTATAGGTCATGTTGCTACTATAGTGTCACTGAGAACAACAGTCAGGAAGATTACTCTCATATACCTTGGTAATCAAGTAGTACGACTAAGGGTACAGTTGATCCTCCTTAGTTGGTGCCCTTAGATATTGGGTCAATTACTATTATTAGACCCCATGGGTATATCAAAGAACCATAGCATAAAGTAAGCCCCTGTCTGCAGGAACCCTCAAAATCATAACCCTTTCTGTCAAAACAAAACAAAATAGACAAATAGGGGAAGTTTTACAACACAACCATACCTCCTACATCCAGGTTGTGAAATTCCTACACAATTTTAACTACTAAAAATTTGGGCATTTTGTCATTGCATTATTTTTTCAGACCAAAGTATAAATCCACAAGAGTAAGAAAAAAAAGAGTATAGTGGTCCCATTGGAACCCTTATTTGGGACCTATCCCACCATATTCTTCTCTTTTCCCTAATCATAGTGGTATCTGTCACTTCTAATCCTTTTGTTCTATGGACCCGCCCACCCTCTATGGAACCCTTGTTTGGGACCTATCCCATTGGATTCCTCTATTTACATTGATTGCAATGGTACCCCTCACCCATATCCCCTCTTTATGTGGACCCACCTGCCCAATTCTTATTGCTTCCCTCCACCATGACCCAAAGCCACAAGCAAGAATTTGAAAACTGCATCAATGCCTTGTCCACTGATATCACCCAGAACCAAACTAAAATTAAACACCTCAATGAAAATATTAATACCCTCAATTCCACCATCAATTCCATAATGACTCCCTCTATGAACATGTGAAAATTAACCTTCAATCATTTTCTAAATAGATGCACAAATGGATGAGTCAATTTAGGGGCCCTACCTCCCCTGAACAACCTTCTCACCTTGAAGGAATCGATTCCTCCCATTCCATGCCCTTTCATTCCAACCCTTCTCATCATGAAATTTGTCTTCCCAAAGTTGACGTGAATAAATTTGATGGATCGGATCCCATAGACTGGGTCACTCAAACGGAACATTATTTCTCCTCATGTGGCATTACTTATGATTTAGACAAACTTTATTTTAGTGTACTTTATTTGGATCTTGAATGGTAGAAATGGCATAAAAAATCACGCAAAGGATTTATTTATTGGATCTCGTTTATTACATATATTTATGTATGATTTGACACCAACACGCATCATTTGGGTCACTTGATCAAGATGAAATAGTCTATTACAATGGAATAATATATCGTCGCTTTTAAGCAATCGGATTTCTAAACGAATGACATGTCCAACACCTTCTTCGGGGAATGCTTTATTAGTGGCCTAAAGGATGACATCTGAGCCCATGTCCTAATGGTTCACCCCCAAACTTGGATTGAAGCTATTCAATGCACCAAGGAATCAAAATAGATAATATCTTCCCAAAATAAAAAAAACCATCATTTATTCCTTGTGCTCGACCCACAAATACAACCCCTCCTTCCACTCCTCTCAAGATCCACAAATCAACCAGGGAAAAAATGATTGAATGCCAACTTAAGGGTATTTTCTATAACCATGATGAAAAATATTTTATGGGGCACAAGTGTAAGGAACAAAATATTTTTATGGTCAATGATAAGGATGTTTCTGTAGAGGATGTCAATGTTTTCCATTCTCAATATCTACCTCCAACAGATGATCATACCCCACCTCAAATTCACAAGAAATTGAACTACTTATCTCATTGAATGCCCTCTCTAATATTTCTTCTCCCCAAATCATTAATTTAATTGGTGTTGGGCCTTAGGTATGGATTAATAAAGAAAGCGAAGAAAAAGGAAGAGAAAAGATGAAATGTGAACTACACGGAAGGCACATTGACTGAGATTGGGGCGAAGTGGCCAAAGAAGCAGAAAATACAGAGTGAAGTAAGAGAAATAAAGTCATTGAATGAGGAGATCGAGGACAATAGATCAGTAAGGAATATGGATCATGGAAAACTCATCAAGAGAAAGAATATGTCAATGAGTGCTTTGGAGCACTTAGCAGAAAAGAAGGAAAGATAAGCTAGTGAAGCCCTGAAAATACGGGTCAAGTGGACCTAGGGTTTTAGACACATAGGGCTTTGGTATTTAGGGTTTTTACACCTAGGTTTCAACCAAAGGTTGTTCGAGAGCAATTGTAATGTATAAATAAAGGTCTAGAGGACCTAGGATGGGTTTGTTCTGGGTTCGTCATTGGATAGAGTTGTGTTGTGATACTGAGGGAGTGTTGTTGTGTGAGAGAGAAGTGTTGTGTATGATATCATTCTCACATTGTAAGATATTCAGCTGGGTGTGAAGATCAACCCTATAGCTGGGTGCACAGGGAGGGGAGAGAAACAGAGAGAGCAGATGAGAGAGATTTGCAAGCTAAGAGCGCAGATAGAATTGTATATTTTCATATAATATCAAGAAGCGTGGTTATGTGAACATAGCCCTAGGGAGAGGGTGAACCACGTATACTTGGTGTTATGTGTGATTGATGTTGTGTTCTTTGCCTTATGATTATTCTTTTGTTGCATCATTGTGTTAGATATGAGATATAACTATGAGAAGTAGGTTTAAGTTGGTAAATGATATCTAGTTGTTGGGTTGCTATTGTTTTCCGACCCACTTTGTATTCCCTCTGGTTGTAGAAACATGTGTCCTGAAACCCCCTATATCTACTTTGGGTGAGACTTCATCTACTTCACAGGTGTTGTCAAAAGGGCTAGTAGTTAGGGCTTGTTGGTGCACTGTTAGAACTAAACCTTGCCCCTGTACCAACAAATGGTTTTGTTGTTGAGACCGGGATCTTCTTGAGGGAATGTCAAGTTTTTTCCCATCGAAGATGGAGATTCAAAATTGGATAGAAGAACAAGAAAATGACTTCACGGAAGCCCAGAAAAAGAACCCTAATCTTAGCACAGAAGACTGGTTGGAAAAGTGTATCTTTCCCGATATACACGATATTTTCTTTGGAGGAATTCATCATAAACTATATGAGTGGTTAGGCATAATAGAAGATACACAGTTTGAGGTCATATATAGACCATCTATGGTTTGGATGTTGGCGTTGATCAAGGAGGTCAAGAGATTTGATAATGTCATGTCAAGAGCAGTAGATCACTGGTTTGATAGCACCATTGGAGGGTACATCACCGAGTTTTCTATTGACAGAGTAGAATCATATAGCCAAGTAGAGAGATATTTCCTTAAGGGGACAAGAGGAAAATGTGTACATTGTTTGAAGTTGAAGATCAAGATTCTATTGCATAAGAAGAACATATTGAAGATACAGTAGTTGATCATATTGAAAAGATAATGTTCAAGAACTCAGACAGCGATAGTGACACAGAAGTTGAACATACGCGCAGTGGGAGAACCTTCAGAGAGGTTCCTATGGTGAACTTGTTTGAGCAGAGCGACGAGACAATAGCACAAGATAAAGGGTTAAACAGTGGATAAGAAGAATATTTGGTGAACGAGGAACATTCGGGATCTGTTGAGCTAGAGGAAGAGAAGACTAAAGAACCTCGCCAAGAAGAATCGAAAACTTCAAGAACTGCATCGACTGCCGAAGTAAGTATTATTACTCCTCCTGTTGTTTTAGCAGCATTAAGTAACCAGAGTAGTCAGATTTATCAGAGCACTTAAAGAACTGTTACAAGAAGTTCAGTACATACTCAGTCAGGAAACCTAGGAATATCTATGGCAGATGAGATGAGGTTACCCACCTTTAGGGGAGATGGATCTGAAGATCCTAATCAACATTGGTTCTTATGTGAAGTTGTGTGGAGTATTAAGAATGTCACTGACAAAACTATCAAAAGAGCTCATTTTAGTACTACTCTAAGAGACTACGCACTAAGCTGGTATATGAAATTTGTCCAAGGAGTTGCATAGTTGAAATCGTTGAATGTCATTAAGACTGCATTGATTGTCAAATTCAAGAAACCTAAGTCAGAATCACAGTGCATTACAGAGATGAAATAAATCAAGCAGAAAGAAGTTGAACCTATTTGGGAGTTTGATCAGAGGTTTAATACCTTAACAGGTCGGTTGAGTTTTCAGATCCTGGATGAGCAGAACAAGGAATGGTTCATTTCTTCCCTCCTACCACACATCAGAGTCCCTCTGATGCAACAGAAGGTTTCTTTGTAGGCTGAGGTGTTGGAGATCGCCATGAAACTAGAATCATCCCCTATGGGAGAATCCAGCTCAGCTATGAGTCAAATTTTGAGTCAGCTAACTAGATTATCTCTACAGGTCGAAGATATGAAGAAAGACAAGGGAAAAGAGAAAAGAGAAGACATATGGTGTATCAGATGCAAGTCATAAGACCAAAATAAGGATCATTGTGCCCTATTTCATGAATGCTTGGCCTCTGGAGCCCTGATCCCTTTGAAGGAGGTTACTCTACCTTGGTGTGAGGTATGTAGATATAGACATCACCCTGGAGAATGTTATTACATGCAAAAATATGTTCAGACACCTACAAATATTTACTGCACATTCTATAATTCTGTGGGGAACGATGAGAAATATTGTAGGGCTTATGATCTCTTGCATGAAAGGTCAAGGGATACATATAGGATTCAAGGAGAGATACAGCAAGAGGGAAATACTACGCAGTTTAATTCCCTAGGAAGAGGAAACTCCAACCCTCACGGTGGATTCAAAGGAAGAGGACGAGGAGGAGGCATGGGTCGAGGTCTAGGTTAGATCATTTGTTATAACTGCGCACATCCAGGACACTTGACATGGGACTGTCAAAACCCTTGTACCACTTGCAATTACTACAACTCATTTAAACATGTCATAGAATATTTCCCCGCACTCTTACCCAAGCTTCAAGAGAGATGAGGAGGAAACCACCAAGTACAATTAATCTCAGCAAAACCTCATGGAGTGGATCCCAGAGTCATTGTTATCACTATAGGAGGCGCTGCTACATGTGAAGACAGAGTGACCCCAGGGAAGACCACAGAGGAATCAAGGGTCAGAAGAGCTGCAGAAAAGACACAAGAGTTTGATCTAAGGAAAGAGAAACAAACATTTGAAGAGGCAAGAAAAGAATTTGGAAGAGATCAGACTTCTTCATCAAAGAAGTAAGAGAATGTGGAATGCCTTTGGCATTTGATCAGTATACTTCTACCAGAGAAGGAAAAGAGGTAAGCAAGCTTATGGAATTATTATTCACTTGCATTAATTTGATAAAGGATGAAAAATATATACAAGAACTACAAAATTTGATTAGACAGTATGAGCTAGGGAAGGTATATTCCTTACTGAATAGAGAAGTACATCAAGTATCCAAAAAGAGAAGGAAAAATAAGGAAATACACCTTAATTCCCAGATTGGAGATTATGATATAGATTATGTGGACCTCGACTTAGGGTCAGAAGTCAATGTTATGACAAAGAAGAACTGGGAACTGATGGGAAAACCTAAGTTGATTTATTCCCCTATCAGACTTAGGATGTCTAATCAACAGGCAGTAACCCCTTCATAAGGCTAGAGCATGTCCCTGTGGACATCGACGGGGTAAGAACGTTTGTAGACTTCGAAGTAATTGAGATAGTTGATGAAAGGTTTCCTTATCCTGTGTTGTTAGGAATTGACTAGGCTTTCAATAATTCTATTTTGGTTGACTTAAATAAAATAAGAATGAAATTTGAAGGTGATATCCTTAGGGTCATTGCACCACTGGATCCTGATGAAGGTCATCGATACACAGAGCCCATTAGAGAAGAATACCATGCATATGAGCTAGAAAATACTTACAAATTAATAGCAAGACAACAGGATTACATTAATCCTACAGTAGATGGGAATTTAAGTTGGAGAAGTGACAACACATGTTCATCAGATTCATAAGAAGCACTAGAGAACTGGCAGAACAAAATGTATGAATTTTCTGCGCAGAGATGTGCTAGATTAACCAAGGAGGTTCGATGGATTGGCACATAAATCACTATTTTTCCCACATTTGATGGTTTAAATCATTTAGAAAAATTATTAATGGGATTTGAAGAAATTGTACCATTACAACAGAGACTGTTGGCACTGGATGAGGCCTTGAAATCAATGTCAGTGAGATTGTGGGGGTCGCACAAGAATAACATCGTGAACTAGGTGCAATGTCGCACTTTGATGACAGTGCTCTTTTCAGATCAGGGAGAAGGGTGTGAAGTTTGTTACAAAGGTCAGAGTCTGAAGGACTGTGTGTGAAGTTGTGAGGAAGCCTGGAGCAGCATTCCTCAAGAGTAGTGGGTGCATAGATTCATTAACACTTTGGACACAACCCCTATCAACTGGTATCATCAAGCATAACTACGCCTCACCACTACAGATTGGAACGGTATGAATCAGAACTTTGGAGCTACATTTTTATTTGAAAGTCAGTACCCTATGGTAGATCAAGCTTTACAGGTTGTCAGATAGAAAGTATTTTAGGAGGCACCTATCCTCCTTGTTGAGCAAGAAGAGGATGAATGGACTGCACCTCTTCAGAAATTGCAAGGTTGTTACAATATCAATGTTGATGAAGACGATGATCCTAGGAATGTGAACATCACATAAATAGAAGGACTAAGTGTTGAACTATCTTTTATTGGACAACCAATTAAAATCAATAAAGTCAATATTGGGATAGAGCAAGAAACTAAGCTCGCAAACATTGGAGATTACTAGGATGATGCCACTATTGATAATATCATAGAATTACTGCATGAATATCAGGACTTGTTTCCAACCAAGTTTGCTGACATGAAGGGCATTAAAGGGTCCATGGGAGAAATGAAAATTCTCTTGAAACTAGATTCAAGGCCGGTTAAATAGAGACCCTACAGACTGAATCCAAAATATAAGCAGAAATGGATCATCCCTATGGTGGTCCAAGACAAGAAGTCAAGAGAGATCAGAATCTGTGTATACTTGAGGAAACTAAATGATGCATGCTTACATGATCCATTCCCTACATCATTCACTGATGAAGTGTTAGATAATGTGGGAGGACAGGAAGTTTACTCCTTCACAGATGGATTTTTAGGTTATCACCATATCAGGATTGCCAAAGAATACCACCATAAGACTGTAGTTGCAACAGAATGGGGATCCTACCAATACACCGTGCTTCCTTTTGGATTGAAGAATGCACCAGCCATATTTTCCAGGGTGGTGGTCGAAGAATTCAAGGAGTTTCTACATAAATTTCTTGAAGCATATTTTGATGATTAGATTGTTTTTAGTTTATTGCAAAATCATATTGAATGTTTAAGACTAATGTTGGATAAGTGAAAGCAATGTCATATTTCCCTAAAAAAAAAGAAGTGCATCTTATTTTCACCCTTTGGAGTGATGCTAGGCCATATTGTGTGTAAGTAGGGGTTGCTGGTAGATCCGTCCAAGATCGCCATCATTGTTGATATACCTCCCCCTTCTTCGGTTAAACAGTTGCGCACTGCGCTGGGACATACTGGATACTACATAAATTTCATTAAGGGATATGCACAGATAACAACACCCATGGAGAATATTTTGAAGAAAGATTGCTAGTTTCAATGGACAAAAGAATGCCAACACAGCTTAGACACACTGAAACAGAAAATGGTTACTACGCCTATTCTGGATTTTCCATATTGGGATAAGGAATTTCATGTTCATGTTGATGTATCATCTATTGCATTAGGAGTAGTGATAGCAAAACCAAGAGCGGGAGATATTGACCATCTATAATCCTTTGCTAGCAGGAATCTCTCAACAACTGAGATAAATTACACTACCACTGAAAGATAAAGTTTATCCATGGTGTATGCGTGGTAGAAATTTCGTCACTACTTGTTGGGAGGACACTTTAAGATGTTCATTGATCACTCTGCACTGAAATACCTAATCAACAAGCCAGTGTTGGAGGTAATAATATTCATATGGCTCCTGTTGTTTCAGGAATATGATTTTAAAATTGTGCTCAAGCCAGGGAGAATGAACAAGGGACTTGACCACTTGTCCAAGTTAGAACATGGAAAGGAACCTACTAGTTTGGAGGATACATTCCTAGATGCACATTTGTTGGCCATCAGGAAGGTTGATGATCACTTCACCAAGATTTTTCAGTTCCTGTCAACAGGAATGGCACCTCACGAATATACATCCATTCAGAAGAAACAACTAGTAGTTCGTGTTGCAAATTTTTCACTTATAGTTGGACAGCTATATAAGATGGGACCTTATGAGATCCTGAGGAGATGTGTTAAGGAGGCAGAAGGACCACTAATTCTGGAAGAATCACATGAAGGAATCGCAGGAGAACACTATACAGGAAAAGAAACAGTGCATAAGGTTCTTAGAGTTGGCCTCTGGTGGCCCACTTTACACAGAGATGCTAAATAATATTACAAAGCCTGTGATGTATGCCAAAGAGTTGGGAAACCCTAGAAGAGACGAGATTCCTTTAGCACCCCATCTAACCTTACATGCATTTGAGAAATGGGCCATTGAATTTGTGGGAACTATCAACCCACCAGGAAAGCGCACAGGAGCTCGATACATAATCATTGCAATAGAATACTTGACTAGATGGGCAGAAGCAAGAGTAGTTAAGGACTGTAGTGCAACTACAGTTGCACGATTCATATTTGATGATATCATAACCAGGTTTGGATGCCCAAAGATCCTAATGAGAGACCAAGGTACACATTTTATTAATAATACTATTGAAGCCTTGACTCGGGAATTTGAAGTTCTTCACCAGAAGAGCACTCCATACCACCCTCAAGCGAATGGTATAGTTGAAGCGTTCAATAAGATATTGGAGACAACACTGATGAATATTTGCAGTGTGAACAAAGATGATTGGGATTTGAGAGTACCAGCATTGTTATGGGCCTATAGAACCACTTGTAAGAAGATGAAAATGTAGACTCCATTTAAGTTGGTTTATGGTTTAGAAGCGGTTGTGCCTATGGAATATTTAGTTCCTAGTTTTATAATTGTAGCATTCACAGATATGGATGACACTGGCATTGTTCAAAATAGACTTGCGCAGTTGGTAGAATTAGAGGAAGACATATTTATTGTAGGATTCCATCAGCAGGTACAGAAGGAACGAGAGAAGGCGTACCATGACAGACACCTCAAGAAGAAAGCCTTTAAGTAAGGATATCTGGTATTGGTTTATGACAACAGGTTCTTGAAACATCCAGGGAAGTTCAGAACACAATGGTTAGGGCCATATGCAGTTGCCTATGTTAAATAAGGAGTTGCGTAGTTGAAGACTTTGAATGGTGAATGGAAGGAAGGATTGGTGAATGGGAGCTGGTTGAAATTGTACTACAACAACCAACTGCCTCGCGTCTCTCAGTAGAAGAAGAAGGAGAAGGGTCTAGGTACCAGGTGCAGTTGAAACTGGGTACCAAACACAGAAAAGACATTCTACACACCGTGGGGAGGAACAAAGCAGAAAGAACAATCTGAGATGCACAGTCTGAATTCGAAGTGAAACGGAAGGTTCAAGTCTAAAGTGCCTCGGGACAAGTCATAGGTGAGTGTTGGGGGCCTATTGAGTCTCGAGAATGGATTAAGAAAGAAAGCGAAGAAAAAGGAAGAGAAAAGATGAAATGTGAATTGTGCGGAAGGCACATTGATTGAGATTGAGGTGAAGTGGCCAAAGAAGAAGAAAAGATGAAGCGAAGTAAGAGAAATAAAGTCGTTGAACGAGGAGATCGAGGATAATAGATCAGTAAGGAAGATTGATCATGGAAAACACAGTAAGCTGAAGAAGATGTCAAGGAGTGCTTTGGAGCACCTCGTAGAAAAGAAGGAAAGACGGGTTGGTGAAGCCCTGAAAATACGGGTCAAGTGGACCTAGGGTTTTGGTATTTAGAGTTTTGACACCTAGGTTTCGACCTAAGGTTGTCCGAGAGCTATTGTAATGTATAAATAAATGTCTAGAGGACCTAGGATGGGTTCGTTCTGGGTTTGTCATTGGATAGAGTTTTGTTTTTATACTAAGGGAGTGTTGTTGTGTGAGAGAGAAGTGTTGTGTATGAGAGAATTCTTGCATTGTAATATCTTCAACTGGGTGCGAAGATCAACCCTGCAGCTGGGTGCGCAGGGAGGGGAGAGAAAGAGAGAGAGAAGAAGAGAGAGATCTGCAAGCTAAGAGTGCAGATAGAACTGTATGTTTTCATATAATATCAAGAAACGAATTTATGTGGACGTAGCCCTAGGGAGAGGGTGAACCATGTATACCTTTTGTTATGCGTGATTGATGTTGTGTACTTTGCCTTATAATTATTCTGTTGTTGCATCATTGTGCTAGATCTGAGATATAACTATGCGAAGTAGGTTTAAGTTGGTAAATGATATATAGTTGTTGGGTTACTATAGTTTTTCGACCCACTTTGTATTCCCTCTGGTTGTATACACCTTTGTCCTGCAACCCCCTATATCTACCTCGGGTGAGACTACATCTGCTATGCAGGTGTTGCCGAAAGGGCCAATAGTTAGGGTTTGTTGGTCGGTTAGAACTAAACCCTGGGTCTGCCCATGTACCAACAATTGGATACATATAGGAAAGTCATTATGCTAGTTGACAGTGGAAGCACCCATAATTTTATTCATCGCTGCATTTCTCAATAAACCATGTGTTATATCTATGTAGTTAACAATTTTCAAATCATGATTGCAAATGGCGGTTCCATGAAATGTGGGGGGCATTGTGAAAAAGTGGGCCTGCAAATTGGTCAGTACCACTTGAAATCTCATATGTTTTCTATTTACATGGTTGGTTGTGACATTATGCCCGGTGTTGAATGGCTACACATACTAGGACACATCACCATGGATTTTAAGGAATTCACCATGAAATTACAATAAGATAGACAACAATATCAATCCTAAGGAATCACAGTAGGCTCCCATGAGATCATCAGTTCCCACCGAATGGAAAAAAATACTCAAAAAAGGTCATTCCAGCATTATTTTCCAACTCCATTCCATTCAAGCAGTCGATACCCTCTCACCTACTATTCATCCCAACCTACAATCTCTATTATCCAAACAACAAATATATTTTTAACAATCCACAAGGAATTCCACCTTCTCATGGTGCACATGATCATTTCATTCCTCTTTTTCATGGTGTCCTTCCTCCCAATGTTCTCCCTTTTCGTCATCCCTTTTCCCAGAAAAATGAAATTGAGAAAATTGTTCAAGAACTGCTAGCGGTGGGTGTTATCCATCCTAGTACTATCCCTTATTATTCTCCTATAGTTATGGTACTCAAGAAACAAGCCACATGGCACATGTGTCCTAATTTGTGCACCCTCTATAAAATTACCATCAAAGATAAATTCCTCATTCCTGTCATTGATGACCTTATGGATGAATTGAGTGGTGCTCGGTACTTTATCAAACTTGATCTATGTTATGTCTACCACCATATATGTATGAAAGAGGTCAATATTCCCAAAACATCCTTTTGAACTCATGAGGGCCATTATGAGTTCTTATCCATGCCCTTCAGCCTACGTAATGCACCTTCCACTTTTCAAAGTCTCATGAATCATGTCTTCCATCCTTTCCTCTATCATTTTGCCTTAGATTTCTTTGATGATGTCCTCATTTATAGTAAAACTTGGAAATCCCATCTTGGTCTTGTGGATCAAGTATTACAATTATTTTCTCAACACAAACTCTTTCTCAAATAGTATAAATTTATTTTTCGAGCTTCTGAAGTAGAGTA
>JZKD02S1506957.1:137351-155334 GCA_000966675.3 Picea glauca
CTTTTACATAACTTAGTTGATTAGTAACCGTATTAAATTCATTTAAATGATCTGCAACAGACCCACCTTTCGACATCTTCATATTAAATAATATCTTCATTAGAAATACCTTATTCGACGCCTAGGGTTTTTCATACAATTTGGCCAACGCTTCCATCAAACCCTTCGTTGTCTTTTCTTTCGAAATATTGAAAGCCACCGACGCTGCCAGGCTCAGGCGTATTGTTCCTAGAGAATTTCTGTCAAGAATCTCCCATTCTTCGTCCTTCATGGTCGTCGGCTTCTTTGCTACTCCGCTCAATGGTAGAAATAGATCCTTCTGATATAAATAGTCTTCCATCTACATCTTCCATAACTGGTAGTTTTGGTCGTTAAATTTCTCGACCCTAAACTTTCCATCTTCCGACAATGCTCCCACTCGAACCAGGAACCCTCTTTTCCTATAAGTTACCTTACACTCTGATACCAGTTGTTAGAAAAACAAGACCGCGGAGCAATAAAATAAAACAAATGCAGAAAAAACAAAGAAAACACACAATACAAGAGAGACACAGATTTACATGGTTCACCCAGTGTGGGCTACATCCACCAGAGATATTTCCAGGTCCTTCCTTTATTATTATCCAGCAAATGAAGGGATACAACCTACAGCAAAACCCATTGTAACTTCCTCTTCTTTCTCTCACATTCTCCTCTCTTAAAATACAATATTCACCATCATCCATAGCTGCAATACATTTCCCTCATAAAAGAGGGTTTTCTTCTAGGGAAAAAAAACCCTAAAATAATCTCTACCGTTAGATCTGTGACCTTATAATGAACGGTCTAGATTTACAATGAAATTACAATATACTTTTACAAGGCAATTTTTTCTTCAGGGGCCTCGCCCCCGAACCTCTGCTGGGGGTCTGCTTGCCCCCAGACCCCCCAGCCGGGGGGATAGCCCCCCTGAACCCCGCAGAGGGGGTACCCCCCCTCTGCACTCCTCCATGTGGAAGAGTGTACATACTTCTGGGGTGTAAATACTTTATGGGGTATAAGCACGGCTGAAAGCAAGGACCTCTGAATCTGGAAGATAATCAGGCTCCACAACCAACAGTTAATTGGGGTCTTCAGCATTCGCTGCCGAACATTCCTATTTCTTAATCCCTAAAGTCCTGTAATATTTCCACTAGCCCTTAAACCTTCGGCATTCGATGTTTGTAGATTTACGTTAAATGTCCCCTCTTCGACGTTCGGCTATCAACAATCGATGATCTTCGTACTACATTTTTGGTATTTTGGCAATCAGTTATCGTCATTGGACTTTCAGTCGTCGACGATCGGCAATTCTCATCGAATATTTATTTATCATACTATGTTTGAAACTTCTGAACCCCCGAAACTATCTATACTCTCGGAGTTCCAGACACGTCACCAACCATGTTGGCCAAGTGAGCATGACCCAACAGATGACACGCAGTAAGGGTCAATGGGTGACACGTGTCCTTCTTTAATTGACATAAGGATGTTGTGAATCAACCAAAACTGGGTGACACATGGCACGTGTAATGCGGGTCCACATCACATCGGATGACGTCATCAAGGCACATCATCTTAGAATGATAATTGCTCAGCCCTTCGATCTAACGGTCAATAAGATTCCACGTAGATCCATAGATCTACAGATCTAGGATTCGGAACTTACCGCATCCTCTTGTCACAAATCCCTCTAAGATCCAAGTCTCCAAACTCTTGAATCTGGCTCCATGCTTCCTCTTCCTATCAACAGCCGAGATTTATTTCGGAGTTCGCGAATTCGGCAGTTTTCACACCTTGAAAACCCTTGGCCAAATTTCTTCGGAGTACGAAGTCTCTGGACCACGAGATTTATTGCCATGTACCCGTTCATCCAACGATCATAATCACTTTGGTAGTTCAACATTTACAAGTTTGGCATGTATCTCTCGGCTTTCCTTCCAGACCATGTTGGATCGCTTGGCACGAGTACCTAGCATCTATGGCCAGGATTTACTCCAGCTTACAGAGCTCCAAGGAAAATGGTGCATCCCTATATCACCAAATACCCGAACTCTCAAATAATCGTTGATCTTTGGACACGTGTCCCTCCAGTTTCAATGAGCCTGATTTACTCCGCGACTTCAGCATTCAGTAGTTTTCAGTGGTAGAACACTCCTATTCTCCCGTAGTAGGACTTCTTCGAAGCACTTAATGCTTCCCCTCCTAAGTCTGATCTAATGGCTAAGAGGGATCTACATTGGATCCCTAGATTGATGGCCTTTGTTGATTCAAAAATTCAGTATTCAACTATTTTCAGGGGTTGTGGAACCATAAGTCCCGAATTCGAAAGAGCTAGCCACTTTTGGACTAGTGCAGGGCTCCGAGACCCTGGTCACATGGGTTTCTTCGAAAATATTATGGGATAGGTGAAAATCCTTTTGCAGAAAGTAGGTTAAGGACACAGGCATGAGCCCTTAGTCAAATGGGTGGTTAGTCTAAAGGGAAAATCTCTTCTCCCACATAGAGGAACTCAAAATTCCCATTAAGAAAAATTAAAAGGATTGACAGGACTTAGGTGTTTCAATTACTCCTACTCTCGACTCTCCTACAAACTCATATTCCATGACCCTCTAATAGATAAATTGAGATAAATCAAAGATCATATAGATATAACAATTCACAGAAACCAAAGAGCATTTCTAATAACTATTCAAATATTGAAAGACTTAATCATAACATAGATATTCCATCCAGTATATTACACAGAGCATGACAATACTTATCAGAAATAGAAAAATTGAAGCGACTATTGAAAGGGGTGCCCATTTCCTCCCAACCATAGGCATAGACACTCTTGATGAATTTACGATTGGCCACCCCCGAGCTAGACCATGATGCTCGTAGAGAGAATCTTTCTCTTTTCTCCACAACATTGAGGGACAGAGGTTACTCTACTCCTCCCATCGGAACTTGGTAACAAGTTTTCTCTACTTCAAACAAGGAAGTATGCATGAGTACTTCCTTATTCACTTGTCAGCCCCATTTATCAACTTGTAGCCAAACCCCGTTCATGGTTTCTTTCATCCAAAATGAGCTTATTTCTCACCTTTTCCTTTCAACCTCAAAGTCGAAGTATCTATTTTCCTTCTCTTCTCGGGAGAGTTTTTTTCTCTACTCTGCGATCTAGCAGATCTGTCTATATCCTCAGATTACCTCATTTCTTGCCTTCCTCAATAAGGTTGCATGGGTCTGAATCCAATTTCGTGGTTAGTCCTGGAAGCCTTACATATGGGTACCCTGCCCCATATCCTCATTAACTCTTAAGGATGGCCTTCCAACTACCAACCTGACTGGTAATTCATTTATGGGTCAGAGTATTATTGAGCAATTACACCAAGTAGGTACTGGTCCGGTGAGGGTCATCTCAACCATTCTTGGTTTCCCCTCACCATATCTTTCACATCATCCATGGTATATCTTGGAAAATTTACCCCCTTTCAACAGTTGTGCAACACATATCAAATTTCTATTAATAACAAAAAATTCACCCTTTCATACAAAGGTTCATCAAATCAAACATTCACACATATTTAGTCTCTCATAGTCTCTTGTCCAGTTATAGTTATATTTACAAACTGGGGAAAACAGGGGTATTACAATCTCCTCCCCTTTAAAGGAACATCATCCTTGATTTTCTATCTGTCAATGTGCTCTATATGTACAGAAGTAAACAAAAATGGACATGCTTGTCTCATGGCATCCTCCATTCCCATGTAGCCTCCTCTAGGACAAAGTGTTTCCACAGCACCTTGACCTGTGCAATGGTTTTGTTCCTGAATGGGGTTTCCTTCCTATCTATTATGCATTGAGGTTCTGGCAAGAAATCTCCCTTGGGTCCCACCTAAACCATAGACCATTCAATAATATTATTAGGATCATGTACATACTTCTTTAATATAAAAACATGGAAAATATTATGTGCTTTCACTGTGGGAGGGAGTGTTAGTTGATAGGCTACTTGTCCCACTCTATCCAAAACTTCAAAGGGTCCACAATAACAAGGTTCCACCTTGGCACAAGCTCCCATCCTCAAGGATATTTTCCTAGGTCTAACTCAGAGATACACATGATCCTCTGATTTTAACTCTCTAGGAGTCATTTTCATGTATGCATAGCTCTTTTGTCTATCCTGGGCTATCTTCAGATTTTGTCTGATATGAATTACTTGTTGTTCCATTTCCTTTAGCATATATGGCCCGATTGTAACTCGGTCTACCATTTTTTTCTAATTGATTGGAACGTTGCATTCTCTTCCATAGAGGGCTTCAAAAGGGATCATTTTTAATGACTCTTGATAGCCATTGTTGTAAGAAAATTCTATCAGTGGTAGGTAGTCCACCCATTTCTTGGGTTGATGCATTACATGCATCCTCAACATTTCTTCTAATACTTGGTTTACCCTCTCTGTGTACCCATTATCTTAAGGGTGATAGGTTATACTAAAGAGTAATTTTGTTTCAAAACCAGCAAACAGATATTTCCAAAAGTTTGAAGTAAACTCTGTATCTCTGTCGGATATAATTTCCTTAGGCATCCCATGCAATATGAATATCTCTTTCATGAAGATGATGGAAATTTCTATTTCCTTGGAATTTGATTTCAAAAGTATAAAGTGAGAAAATTTGCTCAGTTTGTCCACAACTACCATGATGGCATCATTCTGTTTGGTTGATCTTGGTAATCCTGTGATGAAATCCATGGATATGGTTTCCCGTTTTCATTCAAGAATTGGTAGGGGTTGCAACAACCCTATTGGGTGTTGGTGCTCTGCCTTGACTTGCTAACATTCTAGACACTTAGCTAAGTAATCAACTATGTCCTTTTTTAGTCAGGGACAATAGAATAGTTTCCTAGTGGTCATGATCGTTTTCTGATAACCAGGATGACCAGTATATGGTCTTTTGTGTAGTTCATCCATTATTAACCTCTTCAAGTTGTCACAACTTGGGATATATAATCTACCCTTGTAATTCAACAGGTCATCATTAAGCATCTGATAGCCTTCACACTTCAGTCGTGTGGGCTCTTTCTTTAGGTATGATGTCACGGTCTTGAAAAATGCATTTGTTTCTTGTACAGTTTTGAACCTCTCTTTGATGTATGATTCACTAGTGATTACTGCTGCCAAGTGAACTAATTCCATACTTCTACTAAGGGAATCAGCCACCATTTTCTTCTTTCCTTTGATATGTTTGATTTCAAAATCAAACTCGCTAAGGAAAGTTATCCACCTAGCTTGTCTCACATTGAGTTTTGGTTGGTCAAACAAGTACCTCAACTCACTATGGTATGTCATAAGTACAAATATTCCACCTAAGAAGTAATTCCTCCACATTTTTAAAGCATGCACTATGGCAACCAATTCCATGTCGTGGGTCACATAATTGAATTCATGCTCATTCAATTTCCTGGACTCATAAAAAATCACATATCCTTCTTGCATAAGGACTCCTCTGAGCCCTTCCTTGCAGGAATATGTACACACAAGGAAGTCTTTGTTTGGATCTGCAATATTCAGTACAGGCGCATTGTTTAGAAGGTATTTCATCTCTTGAAAAATTTCTTCACATTCTGATTTCCAAATGAATGTAACCCCCTTTTTCTGAAGGGAGGTGATTGGGAAACTAATCTTGGAGAATCCTCTTATGAATCTCATAAAGTATCCTTCCAGGCCCATAAAGGATCTGATATCAGATACATCCTTTTGGGTAGGACAATCCATGATGGATTTAAGCTTGTCAGGATCAACTGCCACTCCTTCCTCAGAAATAACATGGCCTAAGTAATGGACTTGTTTCTGGAAAAAGTCACACTTACTAAGCTTAGCATAGAGTTGATGTTCTCTTAGTACTTGGAGTACTAGCTTGATATGTTCTTCATGTTCTTACCTATTGTTGGAATATATTAGGATAGCATCAATGAAAAACAACACAAATCTATCCAATAACTTTTTGAATATGTTATTCCTTAAGCACATAAAAGTGGTTGGTGCATTCGTAATCCCGAATGACACCACCAAAAACCCATAGTGGCCATATCTTGTCCTAATGGTTGTCTTGTGTATGTATTCATCTTTAAATCAGACCTGATGGTATCCAAACCTTAAGTCAATCTTGGAGAATATGGTAGCACCCCTTAATTGGTCAAACAAGTCATCGATCCTTGGCAAGGGATACATATTCTTGATGGTCATCTTATTAAGTTGTCTATAATCTATACATAGTCTAAGTGTGCCATATTTTTTTTTCACAAACAAGACTGGTGCTTCCCATGGAGACACACTAGGTCGAATGTGGACTTTGTCCCACATATCCTTCAGTTGTAGTTTGAGCTCAACCAGCTCTGGTGTAATCATTGTATAGGGAGTTCTATATATTGGCACAACTCCTGGTACAAGTTCTATTGAAAAGTCAATATCCCTTCCTGGAGGTAGACCTGGTACCTCTTCTAGAAATACATCTTAATATTCTCTCAATATCGGATGGTCCTCTAGGATGGGTTTGTCATTCTCAATAGAGTTTAGTACTTGTATTGCATACAAGGGACATCCCTTTCTGCAATACTTCTTCACTTGGAGGGATGATATTTGTCTCACTGAGATAGGATTTTGAATCCCTTGTAGGGTTACTCTTGTTCCTTCTTCATTTTCACACTCCAAATTTTTAATGTAATAGTCCAACTTGGATTTTTGGGAAGCCAACGAGTCCATGCTAATCAGTAGGTCATAAGATCCTAGAGGAAGTATTTTTAGGTTCGCTTGGGTGGGAAACCCACTCATGAAAAATGGGCATGCTGGTATGACCTTTGTTACTTTTCTTTTGGTTCCAGTGGCTAGTTGTACCAGCCATGATTTAACATGTTTAACTTGTTTCAATTTACATTTATCAATAGTTTGAGGGGCAACATAACTCAAATTAGAACCAGGGTCAATTAAAATGGAAACAGGATGGTTGGCAATTGTACCTTCCATATCCACCACTGAATATTCGTGGTCAAATTGTCTATTATCCATGGCTGCATAAATTTGTGGCAGGATCCTAGCCACATCATTGACTGTGGTAGCCTCTTGGATGTTTTATAATCTCCCATTTTTTTGTTTCCTATGCGGACAATCCCTCGGCAAATGTTCCTCTCCACAACCCCAACATTTCAAGGGTTCTCTCTTCATGTTATCGGTCTTACTTGGATCTGCTCTGGGAGGGAAAATTTTGTTGATATACACTTCTGGAAGAAAATCTCATCCTAGAGCTCTTACCAAGGTTCTTAAATATCAAGGGTTTAAACTCCTTCTTCTTGAATAGCGAATTTTTTTTCTTCTTCCAGACTTCATGGGGTTCTGTCTTACTCTTGAATTGCTCATAGAAATAACTTGCTTTTCAAATAGTATACTCTAAGTTATTTGGCTCATCAAACTCAATTTTGTCCCAATAGGACTAAGGTAATCCACTAATAAATTGTTTCATATTTACCTTTTCATCCTTTATGTAGGGCACATACCTCATCAGCTCAAGAAATTTGTTGATATACTCATCTATGGTGAGTTGTCCCAGCTTGAGTTCATAGAACTCCTTGGTCTTTCCATCAAAGTACTTTTCTAACAGGTATTTATTCTTGAATTATTTCTCAAATTTTTTCCATGACAAGTCCTTCTCATGGACTCCTTTCACATTCCTAAGGTCTTCCCACCAAATGGAAGCTTTCCCATTCAGGTTGAAAATGGTTATATGAGCCTTTGAGTTTTTAGAGTAGTCATGGACACTGAAGTACTTCTTCAAACTAAGTAGTAAAACTTCGTCTTCTTCCCCCTTCTTAATCTCTCCATCGAAGGTGGGTGGTTTGGCTTTCTTGAATTCTTCAGGGTCACAACTCTTGGAATGTTTCCTCTTCTTTCCTCTCACCTAAGAATGGGAAATAGTTTTTCCACTAGAATATTCCTTGGAGTGGTTAGTGTCCTCACTAGAGGAATCTTCCATTGAATGTATCTTGGCTCCATGTTGGGCCTTCTTTGAGGTGCTCCTCCTGGTGTGGCCACTTTCAGGACCATGATTTTGTATCTCAGGTGGACTTGGAGTTTTCTTAGTATGATGCCTGTCCACATGACTGGAAGCTGGACCATGTTGTAGTTGCCTTTATATATCTGATAGACTTTGCAGTAGGACTACATTAATTTCAATCTGATTTTCCTGCTCCTTGATCAGCCTTTCATTGTCATCCTTATAACTCTGTAATTATTCCATGAGGATTCTTACAGTTTCATCCAAATTTGGAGGGGTTTCCACCACCCTCCTTTCATCAGATTCTTCCTCTCTATTGTGGGAGCTCTCCCCCAACTCTCGATGTGTTACCATCCTTTACGTCATAGTTATCATGTTGTTCATTGACTGCTTGAGTGTTGATAAAACATTTTTTGTTAGTTACTATTCCACCAATTCATGAACAACACATATTATTGTAAGGTCAAGTCAGTTATTTATTTGGAAACATTAGCAACCTACAGTGTAGACCTCCAAAACATATATCAACAATAGAAGGTGGCATTCCTCTCTTCAGTAGAGGTTCAAACAAGTTTCTTATAGAAGGGGGTAAGGCAGGGTGTTACCCCATAAGTTCTCTAATAATGTTTTTCTATGCAACTCGTGCATGAGCCCAACCAAGCTTAGTGTTGTTTCCATGCTCTTATACCAATTTGTAACAAACTTGACCCCTAAATACCCTTTAAAGGGATGGGGCATAAAAATTTTGTTCCTCCTAACTATCTCAAATCCTAACTCTGGGATCTCCATTGGATTCTTCTCTCCACGATCTTTCCAATGGTCATTGTTTCACTAAAATCTGAGCTCTGGTCTGCAAGTTATGGCCTTCCGAAGTACCCAGTGCTTGTTAATTGGGGTCTTCAACATTTGGCACCGAACATTCCTATTTCCTAACCCCCGAAGTCTCGTAATATCACCACATTACCTTAACCCTTCGGTTTTTAGGGTTTGGCTATTTACGTTGAATGTCCCCTCTTCGATGTTCATCCATCGACAATCGACAATCTTCATAATACGTTTTTGGCATTTCGGTGATCGACTATCATAATTGGACTTTCGACTGTCAGGGATTGATGATTCTCTTCGAATATTTATTTAGCATACTATGTGTGAATCTTTTGAAACTATCCAGACTCCCAGAGTTCCAGACATGTCACCATCTATGTAGGCCAAGCGGGCATGACCCAACAATTGACACGCGGAAAGGGTTAAGGGGTGACACGTGTCCTCCTTAGGGGGTGAAATGTGTCCTGATTTAATCAACATAAGGGGTCTATGAATCAACAAAATATGGGTGACACGTGGCATGTGTAATGCGGTTCCACGTCACATCGAATAAGGTCATCAAGACACATCATCTTAGACCGATAACTGGTCATCCCTTTGATCTAACGGTCGGTGAGATTCTACGTATATCCATAGATCTATGACTCTCGCTACTTCACGGCTATGACATTTGGAGCTTACCTCATCCTCTCGACATAAATCCCTCAAAGAGTTAAGTCTCCGGACTCTCGGATCTGGTGCCACACGTGCTTTTCATATCAATGACCAAGATTTATTCCGTCGTTTGAGACTTCGGTGGTTTTCACACCTTGAAAACCCTTGGCCAAATTCCTCTGGAGTACGAAGTCTCAGGACCACAATATCGCTTTCCATGTACCCATTCATCCCATGGTCATTGTCACTTCGGCATTTTGACATTCGGGAGTTTGGCGTGTATCTTTCGGATTTCCTTCCAGACCACATCGGATCACTTTCCATGCATACCTAACATCTATGGCTAGTATTTAATCTGGTTTACAGAGATTTGGGGAAACTCACACGTCCCTATATCTTCGAATTCCTAGACTCTTGGATAACCATTGATCTGTGGAAATGTGTCCCTCAAGTTTCAATGGCCCCAATTTACTCTGTGACTCCGACATTCAGGATTTTTCAGCAGTAGACCACTCTTATTCTTCCAGAATAGGACTTCGCTAAAGAACTTAATGCTTCCCCTCCTAAGTCTGATCTAACAGTTGAGAGGGATCTACACTGGATCCACATATCGACAGCCTTCATTGATTCATGACTTCGGCCTTCGACTATTTTTGGGGGTTGTGGAATCATAAGCCCCGAAGTCCCGAAGCCGAAAGAGATAGCCCCTTTTGGACTAGCGCAGGGTTCCCAGACCCTGGTCACATGGGTTTCTTAGAACATCTTATGGGTTAGGCACAAACACTTTTGCAGCAAGTGGGTTAAGGACACATGCATGAGCCCTCGATCATATGGGTGATTAGTCTGAAGGGAAATGTTCTTCTCCCATAGAGAGGAACTTGACATTCTCGCTAAGGAAAATTCAAAGGATCGGTAGGACTTAGGCGTTTCAGTTACTCCTACCCCCGACTCTCCTACAGACTCATATCCCATGACCCTCTAACAACTAAACTGAGATAAATCAAAGATCATATCGATATAATAGTTCATAGAAACCAAAGATCATTTCTAATAATTGTTCAAATATTGAAAGATGCAATCATAACATAAACATTTCATCCAGTATATTACACGGAGTATGAAAATACTTATCAGAACTAGAAAAAGTGAAGCAACTACTAAAAGGGGTGCATGTTTCCTCCCAACCATACGCACAATCACTCCTGACGAATTTACCACTAGCCATCCCTGAGCTAGACCATGATTCTCTGAGGGAGATTCTTTCTCTTTGCTCCACAACATTCAGGAACGAAGGTTACTCTCCTCCTCTCATAGGAACTTGGCAACTGGTTTCTCTACTCCAAGCAAGGAGGTATGCACAAGTAATTTCTCAATCACTCATCATCCTCATTTATCATCTTGTAGCCAAATTCCATCCATGGCTTATTTCAGCTAAAACGAGCTTACTGCTCGGTTTTTCCTTTCAACCTCAGAGTCAAAGTATCTCTTTTCCTTCTCTTCTCGGGAGAGTGGTTTTCTCTACTTTGTGATCTGGCAGATTTGTCCCTATCCCCGAATTACCTCATTTATTTCATTCCTTGGAAATATTGTGTGGGTCCAAATCCAAATTTGTGGTCAGGCCTGGAAGCCTTAAAGATGGGTAACCTACCCCATCTCCTCATTAACTCTTCAGGATGGCCTTCCAACTACCAGCCTGACTAGTAATTCATTTATTTGTCAGAGGACTATTGAGAAATTACACCCAGTAGGTACTGGTCTGGTGAGGGTCATCTCAACAATTCTTGGTTTCCCCTCACCATCTCTCTCATAGCATCCATGGTCTATCTTGGAAAACTTCCCCCCTTTCAGCAGTTGTGCAACACATATAAAATTTCTATTAATAACATAAAATTCATACATTGACCCTTTCATACAAAGGTTCATCAAATCAAACATTCACACATATTTAGTCTTCCATAGTCTCTTGGCCAGTTATAGTTATATTTACAAACTAGGGGAAACAGGTGTATTACAAGGATGGTTTGCATGTAGATCCTAAAAAAATTGAAGCTATGAAGGATTGGCCTCGCGCTAAAAATCTTTAAATTTTGTGTGGTTTATTGGGTTTAATGAGCTATTATTGCAAGTTTGTTCAGACTTATGAAAAAATTGCATCTCCCCTTGTTATCAGACAAATCGGTAAGTGCTGACACAAAATATCTCCCTAACTTCTACAAGAAACTAGAACAAAACATAGCAGAATACAAGATTCTCCTTAGATTTCATTGTAATGTAATCTAGTGCAAAGTGGGACAAATGACATATTGTTTAAGCATCATTTGATCCTCGCTAGTATTATCCTTTCTCCATCTTTGGATTTGTGGGATGTTGAAACTGTTAAGAAGCACAAACTAGCAAAGAGAGAGTACAAAGATATATATATTCCAATGAAACCTATGCATAAGATCGAGTTACATAATAAAAATGGACATACTTTTATAGGGAAGAAATGTATCACTGCATTATATTGATGAAAGTGGAGAATAAAACCTATGCCTTGATGTTTCAAGGTCCCTTCTAATAGCCCTTTTCTACAACACACACACCTTTTCTCTAATGATTTTCATGAAGAGTATTCACAACCTGACTTGGAAAGCTAAAGCAAAGCTATCACAAGTACAATCTTTAGCAGAATTCTTCATGCATAAGCCAACCTATCCTTTCCCATGAGATATCCCAGTTTATATAGAGTGAAGAGGGAGGGATGAAGAGATTAGGATGATCCCATTAAATCAGAGAAGTGAGTGAGATCCAAACCAATCAGAGGCCACCTCATCCTTTTGAAGATTCCATTCCAGAACCTTCGAGAATTTCACCTTTTTCCTTTACTTAAGCATCGTCGCACCCTAAACACAAGCAACCTGCGATGACATCGCATTCCACTATGGTGTGGCATGTGACAATAAGGAATAATCACTCCCTTAGCATAAGGTAGGGTGTGACTAACTTCTTTGGTAGGTTTTTTGAGAAAGGAGAGATGATTTTATTTCCCAGGGAGAAAGTCTTATTTCTTCAGTATCTCCAGGGAACACAAGAGTAAGCAATACCCATATCGTCAGTTGATCACAGGGGTGATGAAAATAATGTGTAACAGAATTCCCCCCAAATTATGAAGTTGTAACATGTGACAACTTAAATACTTTGTAGAATGTGTGTGTCGTGAACAAGGAGCACATCAGTAAGAAACCTACAAACAATCAAGCATCTGCATAATAATATTCCATCTACTGAGGTAGGCATTCCCATACTCAGACTACAAGCGACTCTAATCATAAGTGTCAAGTGAGTCATGGAAACCAAACATACATTGTGGATCCATGTCATCATGATTCAACATAGCTGCAAGAAATACACTGTGGATCTATGCTCTAATGACTCAAATTCGGACATAGCCACGAGAAATACATGGTGGATCTATGTGTAAGTACAAACTTATGAATACTCCATCGCAACCTAGACCGATATGGCGATATACAGGGTCTTCATTTCCATCATCCCCAAGTACGAATCTATCCATGTGATTGCAGGTGTTGAAGTCGAACATGGTAGAAACCACTTGATTATCGGTCATTAATGGAAACCATTAACAAGTGCGAGGGAAATCACCATTGATGTCAATGATCCCCAAGGTACTCTAGTACAATCCAACAAATGTGAATTAATGAGATGAAGTTGAACACTCGATGGAAATTTTCAATCAAGGGCCAATGATGTGAACCCACTGTTGAAAACAAGGAAACCTTCCATTGAGGCATGTAGATTCCAAGGTACTAAATGATTTCTAAGTCTAATTCTCGGATAATGAGTTAAATTCAATAGGAAAAGACTCATCGAAGGAGGTCCTTAATGTATCCCCCATCATCGACATGAAATAAGTAATAGATCTGAAGTAGATCAGAGTATGAAATGATGTGGAACTGACCCAGGGAAGGTCGACATGGTAAAAATTTGAGGACTGCAGATGGTCGACTTGATAGAAGGCTTGTGTAGGTTGAACTTCTCTTGAAAATATGAATGACACAACAATTGTCTTGGTAGCATTAACTCAAGGAGGACCCAAGTTACAGATTTATGGATGATCAAACGAGAGACAAATGGATTTCCCAACCCAGGTACAATAATGACGAGGGTTGTCATGTTCAAGAGCGACTTACTGACACTAACACAGATACATATATACAATTCTTCCCAATTTCCCCCCATCATTTATGGCAAGTACCTCTTTATTTTTATGCAAGCTTGAGGAGCATAGCATATTCTTGTAATGTAATCTCATCCTTCGGATGAGTCCCTTGGAGTATTTTTAATGAACCCTAGGAAGGAGTGGTTCAGTCCCATATGGGCCTTTCGATGCTTATTTTACGAGTCCAAAGAAAGAAAACTCGAGGGTTTTTCATGTTTAGAGAGTCTGAAAAAAACTTAAAGAAAACTCCAAAATTTCCTTTTTCGTTAATTATTCTGACAAGACCGAAAAAGAGATAAACTACCGCTCACCAGACGTTTTCTTCAAATAATTTTACAAGCGTGAAAAGAACAAGGTCGCTCAGCTATCTTTTCATGTTTAGGGAGTTTGAAAAGAGCTTAAAGGAGACTCCAGGGGGTTCCTTTTTCATATTACCATTACGAGTATGAAAAAGTGATAAAAGTTTACTTGATTACATTCACATAGTTTTACGAGCATGAGAAATAATAAAGACCATGCTCATATTTTTTCCTGAAAAACCCTAAAAGTATAAATACATCATAAAAGCATGCAAAAACAACCAAAAAGGATTGATCCATATCAAAAGTTCGGTCGTCGGATCTCTAACCTTCAATATTAACACTTTGAAAAGTTCATTAGGTTTGTGACATAGGTGAAATATTTAAAAAAATAATTTAATTTTAAATTAAAATGGTAAAAATAAATTAAATAGGTCAAAACTAGTTCATTTTACCATTTCATTTGCATTTTCACCAAACTAGTGCCAAAAACCCTTTTTTTCCTTCGATCTTCAAGTGGAGATTCTGGAGCGCTCCGTGGACAATTTCTCGAGTTTTTTCTGTGAGGTAGGTGCTCTTCCTACCCTCTCTCTTTCTATGGTAAAAATTTTCAATTTTAATGGTTAAATTTTGAGTTTATGGGAAAATTTTCAAGGGAGATTGTGCCTCCATATCGGCGCAGCATTCTCATATCAGGAACTGTAACGATTCTTGATTGTCATAGGGGGTTAATTGTTGGGGTGTGATGACGCTGAACTGTGGTGAATTTTTCCCCTACGATGACTGCAACTCAAAAATTAAAGAGAGAGAGAGAGAGAGAGAGAGAGAGAGAGAGAGAGAGAGATCTAGGAAAACTCCCAAATTTGGATTTCTGATGAACTAAATTATCTTTATTATTTTTTGGTAGACTTTCATCGGTCATCATGCTCGAATGGAAGAAAAGAGAGCATGAGGAGGAAGATTACATTTCTGGGAATGATCCCACCACCATCATGGCACTCCGGTAGTGTGGCTTGCTAAATTTTTTCAAAGTGCAGGGCATGAGAGCCCAGTTAATTCTATTGGAACACTTAGTCTAGATGTGGAACGTGAACGAACAATATTTTCATGTCGAGGTACATACACTCACTCTAGAGATTGAGGAAATTTACTTCTTGATTGTATTATCTCATTGTGCATCTAGAGTATAACTATCAGTTAGTAGAGGAGGAGGTGAACTGATGGATTATTATGTAGCACATCACTGCGCAGATGGTACACAGAAACACAATGGCAAGGTTTCCAGAAAATACGTCCAGGACTTATCTTTGAGAACTATTCTCTATACCATTACTCGTATGGTAAGGAGTGTGTCTCCTCTCATGGCTTTGCAGAGCCATTTTTAGTATGCTATCGAGGGCATGGAGCCCATAGTTTTTAACTGGTGTGAGGGCCTCCTAAAAAATATGAACAAACAATCAAAAAAGTGTAGGAACGATCGACTAAAAAAATTCAGATATGGATCGATTTTGGTGTCCTTCTTCCTAGAGAGGGTCCCATTTTTGTGCCTACAACATGTGTATTTGGGTGTACCCACTACATAGGATCCTCATATGAATAGGTGGGTAGACTTGATGGCACACCATGGTGGGGTGAAAACCGTTACATATGGTCCCATGTTCTTCGATTGGCTGAGAGGTCAGTTGATTATGGTGGAGGATTATGCTTATGTCGGGACTAACTTCCGTGATGATCCTGAATTGGCTCTACCCAAGGGTTCACAATGGGGAGACCTAGGTAAAAAGGAATGTTTCATTATAAATTGTTTTTCATATTTTAATTATGAAACTTTTATGTTATATGTCTGAGACTAATGAAGAGCTCTCAAAATGAAGATGTGGTGCCTTTCAGGCCTCCAGGATCATCTCCGATCCAGAGATGGGGAGAGATAGGTGTATTGGCAGGTTGAGGAGTAGGAGCTGAGGATCTCGAGGATATCGAACACAATCTTGAGGGGTTGACTATGGATATCCCTGACTTTACTGTGGATGAGTTACCCTGACGCTACCAACACCATATTGTGAGCATTTCAGCATATGTTGGTCGACTGCTTCATCGTGTAGCACAAGCAATGGTTTTTTATCATGATCAACATCCATGATGCATATGTATATGAAGCCATGTGCTTCAACATTTTTGTCTCGGGACACACTTTTTTGTAACTTTTGACGTTAAAATGAAAAACTTCTACCAGCTTACTTGTTTTTATGCGTTTATGTTTGGATTTAAAAATGGCGCAAATGTCTATCTAAAACATAATTGGATAATGCATCAATTTATTTGTTTAGATATCTAGGAATGTGTTGATATTCAATGTAATCAAAAAAAAATTCCAAGAGGCGAATTCACAAATATACCCGTAATAATGTAGGACTTCAGATGGAATAAACATTGTTTAATTGTAGCACCATGAGTTGAGAATCAAGACGTACAACTAGATTATGGATGCCAAATGAAATGGAATCAGTTAATAACTCAATAACTGCACTTTATTTCGCAATATTATTAGTTGCACGACCAAGGAAAATACCATGTAAACTGATCAACTCGTTTGTAGGTGCATAGATTTCCCATGCAATAGATGCTAGATTTTGAGTACTGCGACTAGCACCATCAGTAAATCCAATATAGGGTAGCGAGGATGCCAACATCTAGAAACCAAGCACAAGGTCAGGTAAGCAGCTTGAAGGAAAAAAAAGAAACGACAAAAATCACAGTAGAGTATGATACATTAAAGTACAAAGCACTCATGCAAAAACATTTTAAGCATAGTACTTCTTTAGGTAAAGGCCATTCCTGGGTTCACCCAAAGGAATTTATCATAATCAACCAGCTCATAATCCCCTTTATCTAATACTTTTTTAATGATATAATGACCACGCCACATGGGCTCGAATTTACCTGCCCCCAACAAATCACGATCTTGGTCATACAGAAGAACCAAATCGCCCTTAGAAAAAAATGAGGTTTAACATGCTTGTCGTATTAAGCCTTGATGCATTTATTATGGGTTTCTATTACTAACATAGCATCACAATGAGTCTCATCTAATTTCATTAAATACAAGAGACATTCTTCTTCGGTTGTGGTGTTGGGGAGAATTTCAACAGCTAGTTTCAGAGACGGGATTTCACATTCAATCGAAAAAGCGGCTTCGATAACATACACTAACTAGAAAGGCATGAACTCCGTAGAATATTTGACTGATGTCTGATAGGCCCATAATGAATAAACAAGCATCGTGTTCTAGCTAGACTTATGAATTTCTACCATACGTCAAAGCATAGTGGTTAAAAATTTGTTGATTGCTTCAACTTGGCCATTGTCTTGTGGATAATAAGGGGTTGATTTTTCATGTCATAAACCCAACTTATCGATAAGCTCAGACATCATAAAATTGTGAAAATGGGTACCATGGTTAGTGACAATGGCTTGAGGGACACAAAACCTAGTGATGATATGATTAAATATGAACAGTGCTTCAATTTTCCCGGTGTTATCAAATGTAGGCATCTCCTCATCCCACTTAGTGAAATAATCCACAACTACAGTGATGTATCCATGCCCCCCAGCCAAGTGAGGGTTACATGTCATGAAGTCAATGCCCCATTTAGTGAATGGACCAACGGAAACTATAGGGTAAAGAGGAGTATGATGAGATCAAATCTTATTATTATACATTTGACAATCATGGAATTTATGAACTGCAAGAATGCAATCTTTGAAAAGAGAAGGCCAAAAGTAACCATATCGTAGGATATTTTTGGCAGTGGCATACTTGTTGATACTGAGAGGGGGGTGAATCAGTATCAAGTACAATTTAAAACCTTTTTCAACTTATACTTAAACCATTCAACTATATCCAATGAGAAATGAACAATAGTATAAGA
>JZKD02S1506957.1:163413-175883 GCA_000966675.3 Picea glauca
GACCCCACAATGCCTCTCAAATACCCCTGTACTCGCTATAACATCCATCTGGCTACTCTGGTCATCATAAGTCTCTGCCCTGTGATGATGTCCCAAAGTGGGGACATTACAAAGTAGTTTGATAATCCCATAACATTGATGGAATTCTCAAATCCAAATAATCCATGTTAACACTGCAAATATTAGTTAGCGTTGTCTCCAAAATCTTATTGAAAGCTTCAACTATACCATTCTCCTGTGGGTGGTATGGTGTGCTCTTGTGATGGTGAACTTCGAACTCTTGAGTCAAGGCTTCAATATTTTTGTTAATGAAGTTTGTACCTTGATCACTCATAAGGATCTTCAGGCATCCAAATCGGGTTATGATATCCTCAAAGATGAACTGCGCAGCTATAGCTACACTACAGTCCTTAACTACTCTTGCTTATGCCCATCTGGTCAAATACTTTGTAGGAGTGATGATATATCGAGCTCCTATGCACTTTCTTGGTGGGTTGATCGGTCCCACAAAGTCAATAGCCCATTTCTCGAAAGCCTGTAAAGTTAATTGAGGTGCCAAATGCATCTCATCCCTTCTATAAGGCTTCCCTACTCTTTGGCATACATTGTAGGCTCCGTAGTATTCCTTAGCATCCTTTTGTAAAGTAGGCCACCAGAGACCAGCTCTGAGAACCTTATGTATTGTCACTTTCCCTGCATAGTGTCATCATGTGATGCCTTCATGTGCTTGTGAAAGGATCAATGGTCTTTAAGACTCCATAATACATCTTTTTAAGATCTCATCCAGTCCCATCTTATATAATTTTCCAGTTATAAGTTGAAAATCTGCAGCGCGGACTACCAACTGTTTCTTCTGAATAATTGTATACTTGCAAGGTGCCATTCCTGTGGAAAGGAACTGGACTATCTTGGTAAAGTGATCATCGACTTTCTTGATGGAAAACAACTGTCCATCTGGTAGTGTATCATCCAAACTAGTAGTCTCCTCTCCATGTTCTAACCCGGATAAGTGGTTAGGTCCCTTATTCATTCTCCCTAGCTTGACTATAATCTCAAAGTCATACTCCTGGAATAATAATAGCCATCTGCATATTCTTCCCCCCAACACTGACTTGTTGACTAATTACTTCAATGCAAAATGATCAGTAAACATATTAAAATGTCCTCCCAACAAGTAGTGTCTAAATTTTTGCATCGCATATATCATAGCTAAGCCTTCTCTTTTAGTGGTAGTATAATTTATTTCAAATGTAGAAAGCTTCCTGATAGCAAAGGCTATAGGGTGATCAATATCTCCTACACCCGATTGTGCTAAAATTTCTCCTAATGCAACGGATGAAGCATCGACATGATCATGGAATTCCTTACTCCAATCTAGAAAAACTAAAATAGGTGCAATAACCATTTTCTGCTTGAATGTGTTGAACCTCTGTTGGCATTCCTCTATCCATTGAAACTTACTATCCTTCTTTAATAGATTTTCCATAGGTGTTGTTATCTGTGTGTAACCCTTAATAAAATTTCTATAATATCCAGTGTGTCCCAATACAGTGCGCAGCTATCTAACTGAAGTAGGGGGAGGTAGATCAACAATGATAGCAATCTTGGAAGGATCTACCAACAACCCCTTCTTACACACAATGTGTCCTCGCAACACTCCAAAAGGTGAAAAGAAAATACAATTCTTCCAGTTCAGGGTAATCTGACATTGCCTGCACTTATCTAGTATTAGTCTCAAACATTCAATGTGATTTTTCAGTAAACTAAAAACGATCCATTCATCAAAGTATGCCTCCAAAAACTTATGTAAAAATTTCTTAAATGCTTCGACCACCACCCTGGAAAATATGGTTGGTGCATTCTTCAAACCAAAAGGCATCACAATGTAGTGAAAAGAACTCCATTATGTTGCAAATGTAGTCTTATGTCTGTCCTCTTTAGTAATTTTGATCTGGTGATAGCCTGAAAATCCATCTATGAATGAATAAACTTATTGTCCTCCTACATTATCTAGAACTTCATCAGTAAAAGGTGTAGGAAATGGCTCATGTAAACATGCATCATTCAGTTTCCTTAGATATACACAAACTTTGATTTCTCCTGACTTTTTATCTTGGACCACCATAGGTCTAATCCATTCAAATTCTTCAACTAGTTCTATGATTCCTGCTTCCAACATTCTATCTAAGTCAATCTTAACTTTTTGCTTGTACTTGGGATTCAGTCTGTAAGGCCTCTGCTTGATAGGCCTTGCATCTTATTTCAAGGGAATCTTCATTTCTCCCATGAGAAATTTAATGCCCTTCATGTCTATGAACTTGGTTGGGAACAAGTCTCGATACTCATGCAATAATTATATAATCTTACTAATAGTAGCATCATCCCAATAGTCTCCAATATTTTCCAACTTAGGTGCTTGTTTTTTTCCAATATTAACTTTCTTGATTTTAATGGGTTGCCCAACAAAATGAAATTCAATCCATGGCCCTTCTATGTCTCTTTGTCCTTCAGTTTCTGAAATGTTCACATTCCTAGGATCATCATCTTCATCAGCATCAATAATATAACAACCATGTAACCGCTGAAGAGGCGTAGTCTATTCATCTTCTTCTTGTTCACCAAGGGGGTTAGGTGCCTCCTCAAAGACCTTCTGTCTTACAATTTGTAAAGCCTGATCTACTTTGGGGTACTTACTTTCAAATAGGAAAATAGCTATAAATTTATGGGTCATACCATACCAATCTGTAGTGACTAAGCACAGTTCTACTTGAAGATACCAGTAATTAGGCATAGTATCTAAGGTGTTAATGCACCTATGTACCCACTATTCTCTAGGATTCCGCACAACTTCGCACATGGTTCTTAGGAAAACTCTGACCTATGTATCGAACTTCGCAACCTTCAACTTGGTCTGAAAAGTGCATTCTCAACAAGGTGTGACATTGTACCCACTCCGCGATGTTCTTCTTGTGTGCTCCCCAGCATCTAGCTGGCGTTGCTTTCAAGGCTTCATATAGTGCCAACAACCTCTGTTGTCTTGGTACAATTCCTTCAAATTCAAATAGAAATGTCTCTAAATTATTCAAGCCATCAAATGTAGGAAGATTACTTACTTCTGTGCCAATCCAACGAACTGCCTTGGTCAATCTGGCACACCTCTGCATAGAGACTTCATACATTATTCTTTGCCAATTTTCCAATGCTTCTTTTGAATCTGACAAGCATGCACTCTCACTTTGCCAACTTAGATTTCCATTTGTTGTAGGATTAATATAATCTTTTTTTCCTCTTGTCAGTTTATAGATTTTCTCTATCTCATAGGCGCGGTCTTCTTCTCTTATAGGTTCTGTGTACTGTGACCTTCATCAGGGTCAAGAGGTGCAATGACCTTAAGGCCATCACCTTCAAATGTCATTCTTCTCTTTTTTAGGTCAACAACAGTCAAATTGTTGAAAGCCCAATCAATACCCAACAACACAGGATAAGGACAGCTATCATCAGCAATCTCAATCACTTCGATTTCTGCAAATGTCCTTACCTCGTTGATGTCCACGGGGACATGCTCTAGTCTTCCAAAGGGGCTCACCGCCTACTGATTAGCCATCCTGAGACTAATAGGAGAGTAAATCAATTTAGGTTTTTCGATCAATTCCCAAGTCTGCTTCATCATAACATTTACTTCTAATCTCAGGTCGAGGACTACATAGTCGATGTCGTAGTCTCCAATCTTAGAACTAAGTTGCAGTTCCTTTCTTTTCCTCCTTTTTCCAGATACTTGATTCACAGCTCTATTTAGTAGAGGGTCTACTCTTCCAATTTCATACTGTCTTATTAGGTGTTGTATTTCTTGCACGGCTCTTTTATCTTTAATCAAATTAATGCAAGTATACAATAAGTCCACAAGCTTGCTTACCTCTTTCCCCTGTCTAGGTAGGGCAGACTGATCAAATGCTGGAGGCATTTCACATTCCATTACTTTCGGTTATGCCCTAGATGAAGAAGCATGTTCACCTACAAATTCTCTTCTTTCTTCTTCAAAAGTATGTTTTTCTTTCCTTGGATCAAATAATGGTGCCTTCTCTATATCTCTTCTGATCCCGGACCCATCTATAGTCTTTCTTGGGGTCGCCCTGTCTTCTCCTGTGACAACCCCTCCTCTCATGATGACAACGACTCTGGGTTCCTCACTGCAAGGTTCGGCTTATATTAGTTGGACTTGTTGGTTTCCAACTCACCTTTCCTGAAGTTTAGCTAACAATACTGGACAGTCTTCAATGACATGATCAAACGAATTATAGTAGCTGCAAGTAGTACAAGGGTTCTGGAAATCCCTTGCCAAATGACCTGGCTAGGAGCAGTTATAGAAAATACTCTTACCTCAACCTCGACCCATGCCTCCTCCTCATCCTCTTCCTCTGAACCCACCACAAGGATTGAAGTTTCCTCTTCCTATGGAATTGAAATGAGTAGAATTCCCTTCTTGTTGTAATTCTCCTTGAATTCTATATGCATCCATTGACATCTCATGCATGAGGTCATAAGCCCTATAGTCCTTCTCATCATGCCCCATAGATTTACAGAATGTACAGTAAAGATTGGTGGGTGTCTGGACACATTTCTGCATATAATAACATTCACCAGAGTAATGTCTATTTCTACATACCTCACACCATGGTAAAGTAGCCTGCTTTAAAGGATTAGGGGCTCCAGAGGCCAAGTATTCATTAAATAAAGGATAGTGGTATTTTCCATGGCCCTCTACTTTACATATGATACACCATATGTCGTCTCTTTTCTCATTTCCTTTATCTTTCTTTATGTTTTCAACCTGTAAAGATGAACTAGTTAACTGATTCAAAATCTGACTCATACTTGGACTGGATTCTCCTACAAGGGATTCTTCTAGTTTCATAGAAATCTCTAATGCCTCAGCTTGTGAAGAAACCTTCTATTGCATCAGAGGAACTCTAATGTGTGGCAGGAGGGAAGCGATGAACCATTCCTTATGTTGTTCGTCTGGAATTTGAAAACTTAAATGGCCTGTCAAAGTCTTAAACCTCTGATCAAACTTCCAAATAGGTTCATTCACCTTCTGCTTGATTTCCTTCAACTCTGTAATGCACTGCGACTCTGACTTGGGATTCTGGAACTCTACACTCAACACAGTCTTAATGTCATTCAATAGTTTAGGCTGTACATATCCTATAAAAAACTTCATATACCAACTCAAGGCTCGGTCCCTCAAGGTAGTACTAAATTGAGCTCTCTTAACAGCTTCATCGGTGACTTTCTTAATGCTTCATACAACTTCACATAAGAACTAGTGCTTGTCAGGATCCTCAGATCCATCTCCTCTGAAAATGGGTAACCTCATTTCATCTGCCATGGATTTTCCTTGGTTTCTCAATTGATTATGTACTAAATTTCTTGTAACAGTACTCTGAGTGTTCTGATTACTTTGGTTACTATGTGCTACTAAAACAACAAGGGGTGTAGAAATACTTACTTCGATGGTAGGTTTAGTACCTGAGGTTTTTGGTTCTTCTCGGCGAAGTTCTTCAGTCTCTACTTCCTCTGCCCTTGTGAACTTTGAATACTCTTCGCCTAATAGCTATGCTTCTTCTCCACTGTAGAATCCCTCGTCTTGTGTTAATGGCTCGTAACTCTGTTTAAACAGGTTCACAAGAGGAACCTCTCTAAATGGTCTCCCACTGCACGTGTATCCAGCCTCTGTGTCACTGTCGTTGTCTGAATTCTTTAACATTAGCTTTAAACTTCAAATTATTACTGTATCTTCAAGATATTCTTCTCATGCAATAACATCTTAATCCTCAACTTCAAAAATTGTAGAAACTTTCCTCTAGGTCCCTTGAAGAAATACATCTCTACTTGGCTATATGAATCTACTCTATTGATAGAAAACTCAGTAATGTACCCTCCAATAATGCTATCAAAACAGAGATCCATCGATCTAGACATAGCGTTATCGACCCTCTTTACTTTCTTAATCAATGCCACTCTCAAAACCACAGGTGGTCTAGATCTTATCTCAAACTGAGTGTTTGCTAATCTGGCTAACCACTTGTACAACTCCTTATGAACTCCTGCAAAGAAAATCTCGTGTACATCAGTAAATATGTACCTTCCCAACCAATCTTCTATATTGAGCTTCGTCGAATCTCCTTTCCTATTCTTCTATCCAGTTCTGAATTTTTTTCTTCTTTGGAAACCGCCTTGACATTCCCTCATGAAGATCCTAGTCCTGGAAACGGAACCATTTGTTGGCACAGGGGTAGACCCAGGTTTCAACTCTAATAGCGCACCAACAAACACTAACTACTAGCCCTTTCAGCAACACCTACAAAGCAGATGAGGTCTCGGCTGAAGTAACAATAGAGGGGTTGCAGGACACAAGTGTCTACAACCAGAGAAAACGCAAGATGATTCCAGAACAACAATGCAAGATAACCTAGATATTCTTAATAGTCTTATACTTAGCTTCACAAATAAGTTATAACTTCTTATCTTTAACAAGGACAATATCAATGCAATAAAAATATTAAAGACAGCAAATAGCAGGCATCAATCACATGTAACGAAGGTTTTATGTGGTTTACCCTCTCCCTAGGGCTACATCCACAAAACTGTGTTTATTGATTAAGTATATGAAAATACACAGTTCTATTTACGCACTCAGCTGCATATCCTCCTCTCTCTTTCTCTCTATTTTCTCTCCCTGCACACCCAGCTACAGAGTAGATCTTCGCACACAACTGAAGACCCAAAAATACAATAATACTCTAAGACATAACACTCTTTCATCTCAATATTACTATCTCCATCTCAAATCGTCTATACTGCTTTTTATACATTCCATGACTCTTAGACAACCCTATACTGAAGCCTAGGTGTCAAAACACTAGATCCCAAAACCCTAGGTACAAAACCCTAGGTGCCAAAACCCTAGGTCTACATAACCCAGATGTTAAGGGCTTCGTCGACTTATTCCTCCTTCTTCTCCGCGAGGTGCTCCAAAGCACCCATTGGTGTCTTCTTCCACTTGTTGACTTGTCCACGATCTATCTTCTTTGCTTCTTTGTCTTCCTTGATCTTTTCTTTCAACAGATTTTTTTTCCTTACTTCACTCCTTTTATGCTTCTTTAACCACTTCGACCATTCCTCGATTTGTGTGTCTTCCGCACACTTCATGCTTTGTCCTTCTTCTTCTTTAATATTTGCTTTCTTCCTTAATACATGACCAAGGGCCAACATGAGCATATTCTTTCGGTTCTTTAAGAGGCAACCCATGCATCCTACGTGAACGACGAGGGTCAATGTTGGCCACACCCAAAAAAGAATAAAAGAGATCTATGGACAACTAGAGAAACAAACAACACTTTACTAATAAAATCTAGATATCAATCATACAAACAAACCTTCTTATTTCAAAATCACTATTTGGTGATAAAATCCAACGTCACGAAATCAAGACAAGAAGGGGTTGGGATAAAGCGGGTGGAAAATTTACATTAACGGCCTTCTTAACAGACTTACGCCCTGGTGAAAGCTCCCACACACAATCGTGGGTATACCCTCTAAGGAGCCTGAGTGAGTTTATCCAACGTCGATTCCAGGTACCATGAAGACTTTCCCCTCCACAGTCACCTTGTGTGAAGACCCTAAAGAGATAGGCTACTAAGGTTACCAATTACGACAATGATGCCTGGGGAAGCACTCGACAATGCAATATACACTAAAAGACAGGGTATCTAAGCCCGAAATCGCCTTGTGAAGGTCTGCACGGGATTTTCTTCTCAAGCGACCCCCAATAATATGTGCATTCACTACACTAAGACCAACAAAGCAGGGTGAGTAATTATGTCGATCCTAATGTGACCTCGTGATTGACCCTTGTGTTAGAAGGGCTTCCCAGGACAAAATGTAACAAGTGGATTTGACTCTCCCTATCACAAGATACCATTGTGTGTTTTGATGCTTTAGAGAGTATTCCTCACAACCTATTCCAAAGTGCTATCCCTAGCTAATGTTGGTGTATAAGAGTTCTAGAAAATAAAAGTTACTAAAATTACACTTAATTTTAAAGGTTGTTGTTTAACTCAAAAAGGAAGCGGAGATGAAACTGATGAAGTTTTTTACCTTGACTCAAAAATATGCAAAGAGAGATGATATATATATATATATATTTGCAGAATACAAGAAATTGCAAAACACAATTCCTTTAATCTTTTGAACAATCTTGATACCGAGCAATCAAAGCTATCAAATTTTCCAAGTTTTCTCTTTTGAAACAAACACTTAATGCAAAAAATATCTTGTAAACAATATCAAATTTCAATTCTTTTTCTTTGCAAATAAGAAACAAAGAGCTGAACCAAAGAAAAAAGAAAAGTTGTTCATGAAAATGAATGCACTCACAAGGAAATTCCCCAAACTTTAATGATAATGCAACCAAAAATATAAAATCAAGAAAACTCATTTGTTTAATGAAATCAAAATCGTTTTCTAATCAACAACAAACCAAAACTCACAAAAACTAACAACTTATCTAAAAAGCACTCAAGAATGAAACCTAGAGATTATACCCTTACAGCAAGAAGTGAAAGGTAAAATTGTAAAGCTTATGAAAAATATTCCCAACACTTGAGAAATGATCAAATTCAGTTCAAAAATTGCAAAGTAAGCTTTGAAGAATCACCCAATGGGACCAAAAATTCATCCCAAGAAATGATCAACAATCTAGGCAAAAAGGAAGAAATAGACTGTCACTCAAAATTTTCTTTAGGAATCATCGCAAGGAGTAGAAAGACACAGTGCGACATCGTCACACTGGTTTTCACAGCAAGGTGCGACAATGACTGAAAATCAAGGAAAAATAAACAGAGAACGAGATTTCCTAATGAACTTTCAGGACTAGGGAGTCAACATGGATCACCCAATGACTCAAAGAATGATAAATCAGCCCAAAGAAGGAAATAAAAAAGCAAAAAGGAAGAAAAGACCAAAAAAGGATGTTCCCTAGTATGGTCGCCAATTTTATTATCGGACAAATCGATAAGTGCTGACACAAACTAATCTCCCTAACTTCAACAAGAAATTAGAAAAAAACATAATAGAATACAAGCTTCTCCTTAGATTTCATTGTAATGTAAGCTAGTGCAAAGAGGGACAAATGACATACCGTTTAAACATTGTTTGATCCTCGCTAGTATCTTCCTTTCTCTATCTTTGGATTTGTGGGATGTTGAACCTGTTAAGAAGCACAAACCAACAAAGAGAGAGTACAAAGATATATATATTCCAATGAAACCTATGCATAAGATCAAGGAGTTACACAATAAAAATGGATTCACTTTTATAGGGAAGAAATGTATCATTGCATTATATTGATGAAAGTGGAGAATACAACCTATTCCTTGATGTTGCAAGGTCCCTTCCAATGGCCCTTTGCTCCAACACACTCACCTTTTCTCCAATGCTTTTTATGAAGAGTATTTACAACCTGACTTGGAAAGCTAAAGAAAAGCTATCACAAGTACAATCTTTAGCAGAATTCTTCATGCATAAGCCAACCTATAATTTCCCATGAGAGATCCCTCTTTATATAGAGTGAAGAGGGAGGGATGAAGAGATTAGGATGATCCCACTAAATTAGATAAGCGAGTGAGATCCAAACCGATCGGAGGCCACCTCATCCTTCCAGAGATTCCATTCTATAACCTTCAAGAATTTCACCTTTTTCCTTTGTTTAAGCATTGTCGTACCCTAAAAACAAAATGTCTGTGATGATATCGCATTCCATTGTAGTGCAGCATGCAATGATCAAGCATTGTTTCCCCCTTAGCATAAGGCAGGGTTCGATGATCTTCTTTTGTAGGATTTTTGAGAAAGGAGAGATGATTCTATTTCCCAGGGAGAACATCTTATTTCTTCAGTAGCTTCAGGGAACAGATGAGTAACAAATACCCGTATCGTCATTTGATCACAGGGGTGACCAAAATAATGTGTAACACCCCTCACTACTCTCCTTAAAAAGAATGCTTCAGGTTGGACTCCCATAATTGATCAATCCTTCCAAGCCTTGAAAGAGGCTATGTGCATGACTCATGTTCTATCATTTCCCGACTTCACCAAGACTCTTTTTCTGGAATGTGATTCTTCTGGGAAAGGAATTGGGGAATTTCTCATGCAAAATGGAATACCTTTGGCTTTCACTAGCAAACAAATCTCTAAGCGACACTAGGGAAAATCCACCTATGAAAAGGAAATGTTGACTATTCTACATGCGGTGGATCTATGGTGTCCTTACTTTCTTGGGAAACACTTCCAAATTAAAACGAATCATCATAGCCTCAAATATTTCTTGGAACAACGAATTTCATCCCTAGAGAAACATAAGTGGTTGATCAAAATGTTTGGTTATTATTATGAGAACATTTACAAGAATTGCAAAGAAAATGTGGTTGTTGATGCCCTTTCAAAGAAATATGAAGAAGAAGGGTCCCTCTTCTCACTCTCCTTCTTTGTATCTAATTGGCTAAATGTCGTTCACTAGGAATGGTTCCAAGATCCCAAATTGTCTCACCTAATCCAAGAATTGCAACAATATCCCCATGCATCTTTGGGATCCTCTTGGCACAATGAGGAGCTTCACTACAAAGGTTGCATGCATTTAAGCCCATAGTCTCACCTTAAATCCACTATGCTCTATGAACTTCATGCTTCACCAACAATCAATCATTGAGGTTTTCAAAAAACATATGAAAGGATTAAACGTTATTTTTTCTAGGAAGGCATGAAACAGGACATTTGCACTTTTTTCGTTGAATGTGATACTTGTCAATACAATAAGGGAGAATAGTCAAAATTCCAAGCACACTCCAATATCTTCCTATTCCACCTACTATCTAGATAGATATTTCTATGGACTTCATTGTCAGCTTATCCAAATTTGGCAACAAATCCATCATCATGGTTTTAGTAGACCACCTTTCCAAATATGTTCATTTATGTGCCCTCCAACACCCATTCATGACATCCATGGTGGTTCAAATTTTCATGAATAATATCTTCAAAATTCATGGCATGCCCCATTCTATTGTCTCTGACCATGATCCAACTTTCACCAACAACTTTTGGTAGGAATTGTTCAAGTCACAAGGCACACAACTTCATCACAACTCAACCTATCATCCCCAGACTAATGGTCAAACTAAAGTTGTCAAAAAGTGATTGGAAACATATTTGAGGTGTTTTGTGTCTGAAAGACAAACTCAATGGGATCAATGGTTACCACTCACTGAATGGTGGTACAACACATCTTACCATGTTGTCTCTCACATGTCTCCATTTGAAAAAGTCTATAGTCAAAAGTTGTCTTATTTCTTCTCCTACTTGTCCAGTCCTCCAAGGTCCACGAAGTTGACAACACTCTTACATTCTGATCTTCCATTCTATGTACCCTCAAAGAGAATTTATCCATGGACCAGAATCGCATGAGGCAACAAGTTGATTAGGGATGTTCAAAAAACCAATTTGTTGAAGGAGATCAGGTATTTCTTCGTCTACAACCTTATAAGAAAACATCACTCAAAGCATATCATTTCTAGTAACTTGTTCCCAATTTTTATGGCCCTTGTATCATTCTCAAGTGCGTAGGGCATGTGGCCTACAAGTTATCTCTTCTCAATCACTCTAAGCTCCATTATGTTTTTCATGTTTCTTGCTTGAAGAAAGTGATTGGAACAAAGTGTCAAACTCAAACTAGTCTCCCTAAATTGGATGAAGAAGGCTCTATTTGGTTGTAGCCCCAAGAAATCTTGGACTAATGTGAGCATCGTATCCGCCAACACACAATCAAGGAAATTTTATTTCGGTGGAAGGATACACTACCATAGGATGCCACATGGGAATTGACTACCATTCTACAACAATTTCATCATATCAAGCCTTGAGGGAATTTAGGTTGTTTTAAAGGGGGAGGGCATGTTAGGGTCCCAACCTACCTAACCCCTCAAGTAGATATAATAATATTTTTTCTATGTAACAAAGGCCAACATTATTAAATAAGGCCTATCTAATAATGTGAACATGTCTAATGTAAGAAGACTTAATAGAAGATTCTTCTTCTAGAAAGATCTTTCTGTAGAATGTTCTCTATAAGATTGAATAGTATAAATAGGAGTAGAAGCATGAAAGAGTTTTGTCTTGATAATTATTTTGTAATTGAGATGTGCTCTTCTAGAGGTTTCCCCCTTGAAGAGGCAAGTGAACTTGGCTTTCTATCAATAAAGGTATCATTTCTGGTGTAATTGTTCTCTATATTTTTCTCTTTCTCTTGATATTCATCATAATAATTATGTTTATACTCTACATTATACATTTGGTACCTTACATATTTTTACAACCTCACTAACTTTTTGGAGGATCAGATTAAAAAATGGTTAGTTAGA
>JZKD02S1506958.1:0-10637 GCA_000966675.3 Picea glauca
ACTAGGAGGTATAATTACAACTAATGGCCTAAATCCGACATAAATAAAATAACATTACTAATATAATATGCCCCAATTAAGGGGTAATGAGCCAATATTAGGGCTTAACATAGTTGCACCTATGAGGCATTCATATTTTCTTATGTTTACTATTGCATAGAATGTCTAAGGCTCAAAATGCAAAATATTAAGTAAATAAATGCAGATGGACCACATAAAACCCACCAACACAAGGAAAATCCCCAGAATCTATGTTGCTAACTCACACTAGATATCATGATGATTTGGATGGCTATCTCACCTGGACCTAGATGTAAGAAATGTTTGTAATATAATATTTCCTCCTAAAAGACTATGACTTGAATGTATATCAGAACATCAAGGAAAGTAGGCTATATGGCATAACAAATAGACTTTCTCTCATGTCCTATAACGATGGAAAGAAGTGGGAATTATTACATCTAGATAAAGGGGCATGTGCCATACTGAATGAACACAAGCAATCCATAGCTTCACTGAAACTACAAGACATCCATGTTTGGTATATGATTTCGAAGAAAATTTCACCACTGAATGCGGAATTGCTGGAAAAATTCATGGAAGAGAATGAAGATATGTTTGAGGTCATTAAAGAATGGAACTAGGATGGGGCACTGATTGCACTGAAATGAAACAAATTGTTTTTGAATAAAAATATGAAAGAAACCTATAAGCTATTAGAATCCATGATATGTAGGCTCTATAGAGAAGAGAATAACATTCACTTCATAAGGGGATGGACCTTATAACATCCGTAGTTTTAATCCTTGTGAAATATAATATAATTGTATAAATGTGAATTAGGTTGGTGAGGCGATGCATTGGGGAGAAGATCCTGTATTGATTTAATGTGGAAGGGGGTCGATTTGCATATTATGAACATTGAATTAATTAATAAAAATATTAATCATTGGTTGTGATACGAAATAAATGAAGAACGATGGAGGCCTATTATTCCACAAGAGAAAAGGGTCCAAGGGGGAATTATTCATATTGGAGTTACTTCACACACACCTAGGATTTATTTTTCCTAAGGTTTTTATTTGTTTATTAGTCATAATTAGTCATTATCTAGTCTCTGATATTTTAGGAGAGAATATTCCACCCGAAGAGTATTCTCTTTCAGTTCACACTTCAGTTTGACTAGTTGAGTTGAGTTTAGATGTTGCATTGGGATCATCACCATGTGACATTGGGATCATCACCATGGTAATTCGACCTTCCCTTGGTATCATCACCAAAGTGGCACGTTAGCCTTGATTCCTTGATTTTACTCCTCACTACTTCCTATTCAATCAGTTAACTGAAGACTAGTTGACTAGTTAACTCAACTAGGTTGCAGTTCACTCCCGTAACTGCCTGAGAGACTAGAATATGAGGCAGTTCACTCCCGTAACTATTGGTGTGTATCCAAATCACTGTATACCACCACTATGGAAACTTGGTTTACCTCAAGTCGAACTCATTGAGTTATACAGAGTATATCATGTGTAAATTATTCATTATTCACAACGGTTAATGAGAATTCTTTCCATTCTTTTTCTCCTTCTTCTTATTTTTCCAATTCTCTTTGCAAATGTGTGTATCATTGTTTAGCTAGATATATTTTGTGCAGGTCAAAACATTTACATGGTATCAAAGCCGACGGAATGCTAAGCAAAAGCTACACCAAAATGTTTTGCAGGTACAAAAGATTGAAGACAACGGAAAGATGGAATTCCAAAAATAATTCATTCTTACACCTTACAACTATTTTGCATGGAAGGAGAAAATATCCATACATATCCAATATAGAGGGTTGTATATATTAACCATGAATACATATACAAAGCCAACATCAGCCATAGAAAAATCCAAGTACTTAAATCGCATGGATGAGGCACTCAGAACAATTTGCAGTCTTATTTCTCCCGATCTCCTTTTTCATATATCTTCCTGTACAGCTCCAAATGAAGCCTGGACCATCTTGGAAGGGCTCTTTGGAAAACAGGATGAGATGAGGGGACACATGTTGGAGGTGGATATGCTCAGATTAGATCCAAAAATCTTCGAGAATATACAAGATTTCTTTACAAAATTCAAGGATTTACTATCACAACTCAAATCTTGTGGGGTTGATAAATAGAAGGAGGAGAAACAAATGGTTCTCACCATTCTCTCCAATCTTGGACCTGAATTCTCTATATTCGTATCCACATTCCATACTATCATATTCGCCTTTGGAGCCACCTAGAAGATGCCTTCTCTTGAGGACTTTATCAAATCCTTGACACAAGAGAAAACCAAGCTCATCAACATGGGCACAATCAAAGGCCCAAGGGTGCATTCACTCACTATGCATGATGGAAGCCACAAATATCAGAAATCTAAATATAAAGATAAGAGGAAATATCATACACATACGAAGAAGGAAGGGTACACAAAACCCTTCACCGATGCCTCCGGATCCAAAGGAGAAAAGGGAAGAAAAGGAGAGAAATGCACATAATGTCACAAAGGATTCCATTCGGAATCCACATGCATGCAAAAAAAAATAGATTTGATGTCTCAGATACTTCATAAAAACAACCTTTGATATCGCATCCCTGAGGGTGCAAAGAAGAAGAATCCAGAAGATCTGAATTCCAAGAAAGGAAATTCTAGCCATGCATTGATTTCCATCAACTCCTCTCCCAATGCTTGGATCGTACATTCAGGAGCATCACATCACATGGCTGCCTCAGAAGCAGTCTATTCTTCTTTGGATGCATGCAAAGGTCCTCCTATTCTGATGGGGGATAACTCTTCTGCCGAATTCACTGGCAAAGGAAGGATTGAACTCACCAACGGAAGCTTCGAGAATGTGTTGCATGTTCCCAAGCTTTTTGTCAACCTTCTCTTTGTGAATCAAATGACGAATTCCGACATCGAAAAGAAATTCGTATTCACACCAAATTCCATGGACATCTACGACATGAAAATCAACTCCAAGGTTGCTACCGGTGAGGTAAATCATCAATCTAGATTGTATACATTTTATGAATTCATTGAACCTGATTCTGATTTACTGCTTACTCATGCTGATAAAAGTTGTAGGATATGGCATGAAAGGTTTGGACATTTGAATTTCAGATACATGAACAAATTAGCAAGAACATATTAGTTGATGGTCTACCAGACATCCATTTCTCCAAGGGAGTATGTGAGGGATGTATTCTCGGAAAACACCCTCAAGAGAAATTCGACAAGGGAAAGTCTCAGCGAGCTTCCGCACTTTTAGATCTGATCCACAATGACCTCATGGGTCCTTTTCCGCATCCATCGATCAAAAAAGTGAGGTTTGTTCTCATTTTTGTTGATGATTTCTCATGTTTTACATGGATCTACTTTCTCAGGAAAAAATCCGAGGTCTTTCAACACCTCAATGATTTCAAAGCTTTGGTTGAGACACAGTCCGGAAAGAAGATCAAAGTCCTTCGAACTGATAATGGGGGAGAGTATGTGAATCATGAGATCCACAATATTTTCCATGAGGCAGGGATTTAGTTGCAGCATACAGTTCCCTACACTCCATAGCAAAATGGAGTTGCTGAACGGAAAAACTGATCTCTAAAGGAGATGGAATCTTGCATGTTGAATGCAAAGTCACTACCATAAGCACTATGGGCCAAAGCACTTAATTGTGCAACATACATCCAAAACAGATCTCCCCATAGATCTGTCAAGGATAATACCCCCTACGAGGCTTGGAGAGGCCTCACACTGGAAATGACCCAGTTTCGCATTTTTGGTTCTCGTGCATGGGCCCAAATTCCCTCTGAAAAGAGGAAGGCACTTGATCCATAGAGAACTGAGTGCATTTTTGTTGGATACCTGACTGTGTGAAGGGATATTGACTTATTGATCTTTCCTTGGACCAGCTCATCATTGATCATAGTGTCCAATTCGAGGAAAGTGTCTCGCATGTACCTCAACAGCCGCATGTAGACACCTTTACTCCTACACCTGATCGAGATGATGAGCATGCACATGCCAACTCTTATTCATATGAGAGTTATGATTCAGAGGACTCAAAGGATTTAGATTTAGATTCAGATTCAGAGTTAGTACAATGAGATGCAGAGTTAGAGCATCCATATGCAGTTGCAAAGCCAGAGCAGAGGTCCAAGTGGGCATAGACTACTCTTTAGGATGCAGGGGATCTCGTAGGTGATCCAGCCAATACTAGGAGGAATCGATCTGATTTCAAGGAGCCTCCTATTGCACTCACTGCCACTGAACTATTGCCTTCCAGGCATATTTTCTTGGTTCAGTCTTCAGATCCAGAGTCTTATGGCGAGGCTAATGGAAATCCCTTTTGGGAATCCGCCATGCAGGAGGAGTACAACTCCCTCCTTGAGAACCAGACTTGGGATATGGTTCCCCTTCCTTCTGGGAGGAAACTTGTCAGATGCAGATGGGTCTACAGGACCAAGAGCGCAGCGAATGGACAGATCAACAGATACAAGTCAGGCTTGTTTCCAAAGGCTTTCAATAGGTTCATGGTATTGACTATGATGATACCTTCACTCCAGTAGCGAAGATGGATTCCATATGATTGGAACTTGCCATTGTGGCAACCAAGGGATGGTAAGTCCATCAGATGGACGTGAAGAATGCATTTCTTCACGATGATCTCTTTGAGGAGATCTACATGGAGTAGCCCCGTGGATTTATGCAGGACTCATCTTTGGTTTTTCAACTGAAGAAGTCACTTTATGGCCTCAATCAGGCTACGAGGGATTGGTATGCCAAGATGGACTCGTACTTGTTTTCATAGAACACAGTTGCTCGAATTCAGTGATTTCTACAGTCAAGAGGATTCTTCATGATAGGTTTTTGATGACAGACATGGGTCCATTACACTTCTTCCTTGGACTTGAGATCAGTCAGGATGCATTAGGCATCAAATTGTCTCAAGCCAAGTATGCATGAGATCTCCTTGATAGATTTCACATGATAGACTGCAAGTCTTCTCTGACTCCTTTCCTATTAGGAGTCAAACTTGAGGATGGTAGGGAGACTCCACTAGTTGACAACACACTGTACAAATAGCCAGTGGGGACCTTTTTGTATCTTACACACTCCAGACCAGACCTCTCATATGAAATTGGCACAGTTTCCAGGTTCATGCAGGAGCTGCATGAGCTACATTGGAAATATGCAAAGCGTATCCTTCGATATGTATAGGGTACCATCACCTTTGGGATTCATTATGAAACAGACTCTACATTAGATCTCATTGGTTTTACTGATTTCGACTGGGTTGGCGATAACATTGATCGCAAGTCCACATATGGTTACTCACTCAGTCTTGGTTCTGGGCCTATCTATTGGTCGAGCAAGAAGAAAGCTGCCATTGCTCTATCTTCAGTCGAGGCAGAGTATAGAGGGGCAGTTAACATAACCATTCAGGCTATGTGGCTACAACATTTTCTCACTGAGTTGGGCATTCAGTTTCATCGGTCGATCGTCATCTGGTGTGACAAATAGTGCACTTTGAAGTTCTCCAAAGATCCAGTTTAGAGGCAGAGGAAAAAGAACATCGAGATCCACATGAACTACATCTGGGACTTAGTACACAAGGGGATCATCGAATTACAGTTCTGTCCTTCAGCAGAACAGACAACAAACATTTTCACCAAGACCTTCACTGAGAAAAAATTCCATTCTCTGTGTGGTCGTCTTGGAGTGAAGGACACAGTTGCCTAGCAACTATAGTTCTTCTTTTTACATACATTGTACCTTGAAGGGGGTTTTTTCCCATGAGGTTTTCCCTCTTTCCTCACTTTATTTTCAGTGTATCTTTTGTACTTGGGTACCTAACATGGCCTCATTGCCGGGACCCAATCTTTATTTTCACCATAATGATGTTCAAGGGGGGTGTTGGAGTTACCTCACACACACCTAAGATTTATTTTTCCTAAGGTTTTTATTTGTTTATTAGTCATAATTAGTCATTATCTAGTCTCCTATATTTTAGGAGAGAATATTCCACCTGGAGAATATTCTCTTTCAGTTCACACTTCAGTTTGACTAGTTGAGTTGAGTTTAGATGTTGCATTGGGATCATCACTATGATAATTCGACCTTGCCTTGGTATCATCACCAAAGTGTCTTATTAGTCTTGATTCCTTGATTTAACTCCTCACTACTTTTTTTTTCAGTCAGTTAACTAAAGACTAGTTGACTAGTTAACTCAACTAGGTGGCAGTTCACTCCCGTAACTGCTTGAGAGACTAGAATAGGTGGAAGTTCACTCCCATAACTGCTGGTGTGTGTCCATATGACTCTAGAACACCACTATGGGGACTTGGTTCACCTCAATTCGAATTCATTGAGTTATAAAGAGTATATCGTGTGTAAATTATTCATTATTCACAACGGTTAACGAGAATTCTTTCCATTCTTTCTCTCCTTCTTCTTCTTTTTCCAATTCTCTATGCAAATGCATGTATCATTGTTTAGCTATATCTATTCTGTGTAGGTCAACACATTTACAATTCATGGGTATTAATCCAAACCACATGAAATTATTATCTTGTGTATAAGATTCTATTTTTTTGATTGAGTGTGTGATATGCCAATAATTAAACTCACGTAAGAGGGTGGGTGTGAGTGGTTACATCCCATAGTTATTAGAGAGAATGGGTTGAAGTAAAACTATCCTTGAGAAGAGAGTGAGTCAAGCGAACAAGGAAGAAGAAGAAATTCGTATGCAGAATGGGTACAATTTTTACAACCATATTTTGGGAAGCAAAGGAAGAGAAGAGGGTTGGGAAGAGGACTAAACATGCTATAATTGAGAGAAACCATTGTTTGGCTGTGTTTTTATGTTGAGATAAATTCTTGTGTGCTAGTAAAATTGGGTTGTAATCCTGTGGTGTGATTTCCTATTGAGGAGATATCTCATAGCCTTATGAATGATGCTATGAGAAAACATGAAACAACTGAGAGTTCCTAGAGTTCCCAACTGAGTGATTCATGGCCAATGGAATGAACTAGTGGCACTGATAAATGAATGATACATCCCAAGGTAATGTGAGAAGTGAAGGGGGTGCATTCCTTCAGTAGTGCAGGTTGCGAGGAAAAGAGAGAGTTGGAGGTTTGGAACTGTTGAGAAAGTAGAACTTGGGTTTGGGGCTACTCTGTGTGGAGAGTAGATAGCTAGTGGGACAAATCTCCTTCTGGACTCATAAACTCAACTCAGGGGTGACTTGTTGATGAGATAAAATGATCAGTAGTGCCTATTTCTGGGAGGTTCTTCCTTCATTTGCAATTTGTTGGTTAATCATTAATAGATAAGTTTTTTTATTATGTTCTTATGTTAAATTTTGTTGTGTAAATAATTTATATGAATGTTCTGTGTTTTTTGTTGATGGAATAGTTGTATTCATGTTTAATATGCGTTGTTAGATGAATTTAGAATTTAATCTAAATATCAAGTAAGCTACATGAATTTAGAATTTAAATTAGTTGACTGTTAGATGATATGGTTAAATATCAGGGATGCTACAATAATTTGATTAGCAGTAAATCTTAATAATTTAATGATTTTTTGCACGTAATGTTGCTCAGTAGGGTGTTGGGTACGTTACATTATGGTATCATATCTATGGTTCAAACAAATGGCTTGTATGGGCAAAGATAGTTGTGAATTGGTGAAATTCGTTGTTGCATATTTTGGTATGTGACCGATTTGGGGGAAAACAAATATTTTATAGAGAAATTCCCAATTTTGTGAGTGAAATCCAAGTTTTAATAACTTTGGATAGTTTGATATGATTAAGGGAGTAGAGTGGTGAAGTTCTAGATTGAAATTTGACTTGGAATGGTCAAAATTCAAATTTTAATTGTCACCTGTAGAGTTACAAGAAGTTTGGTGGATCAACGACTTGGATATCTTTTGAACTCTAGATCGACGACTGGGATTCATCAAGAAAAAATTAAAAATTCATAAGGATTCGACCATTTGAAAGGTTGATGGGATCAATGAACAAGATTAAATCAAGGGTAATGAAAGGGATTAGATCGATGGTCCAGAGATATTAGAGAAAATTCAAAATGTTTCTAATTGTGAAGTTTGAAAATAGAATCCATCGATGACTGATGGACGGATCAACCGAAATGATGAAGAGTTGGGTTGACCATAATACATCTTTGACCACCAATGGTCGATAGTACAGTGGTAGGAGTTTGACTAAATTCGACAAAGTATTTTTGATTTCCAATGAACATCGTCGATGGTTAATGGGTAAATGGTCGGGGGTCAACCAATTTTGGCAGAATGTTTGAATCAAGAAAGAGAATTCAATGATGGCTGATGCGATGATGGCTCGACATTGGCCAAATTCAGCAAGGTTTCTGTGTTGTCTAAGAGAATTGGATGATGTTCGATGGGGGAAAGAGGATGATGACATCATCATCCACATGTCATGCCACAGTAGCAGCCCCGTGTCATGCCACATCACCCATATTGACACCTCAGGATAGCATGTCATGCCACATCAATGGATGGATTTTGGAAATAATTTGATAGTCATAGAGGATCATTGATCACTGATGGGCCGATGGTTGGGCATCGATAGATTCAACATATATTTTTTAATTCTCCCACAAATATCGTTGATGGTCGATTTAAGAGTTGTTTTAAAATCGAGTGTCGAGAAATGAACTGATGACCCATGATTGGATCGGTAGCTTTGGAAAAACAATGTGTGCACCCAAAGGATGATTTCTGTCACTGATATCTGACAAGGTCATATAAACAATTTCTATGCATCATGATTTGAGATCAACGAGTAAGATTTTAATGAATGTTAACATAGTAAAACAATCAAAGTTCTATGAATTTTTGTGGTTTTTGAATGTTATTAACTTGGTTGTCATTTTCGAGGCCCTAAACGATATTTTTAGCAAGTCCAAACCCACAAGAACAAAGTGAACCAATGGACACTTTGTCTTTGTAGCTCAAATAAAATAACTCGGAGAGTGTTATCCAACGATCTAAACAATTCATGAAACTGAGCTCATATGAGAAAGTTACAACCAAAACAGTGATGGTAAAATTTTGGCACATGTATTACTTCCAGGGGGCATAACTCTATGCTCATAAGTCCATTTGGGGCACATGAACAATCGATGTAAATATTATGATCCATAAAATATAGAGGTGGAGTCATATTTTGGTTATGGGTATCTAAAAATGTGTAGGAAGAGAAATAAGACACATGTAGCATATAGACGTTAATTGAGTAAAACAACCTAAACTTCTCCGGACCATAACTCTCAACACGAATCTCGGAGTTGAGTAAACAAGTAGTCCTTGGAAAGGTATTGAGGAGTAGAAGACATCTATCAACCCATAATTTTGATTTGGGTAATTCAATTTCTCATAAATTAATAAATATTTTTTTGTAGAAGTAAAAAGAGTGGAATTGCAACATGTAGTTGTAACTTTTCATTTATAATTTAGATTGAGGCACGAGTATTGATGTTGGGAAGATATTTCGGCGAGGAATGCATCAAAAAAATAAAAATTTGAATTGGTACAATGTGTCCTTCATAAATTGATGAAGAAATAACCTATATTCTATATGATGAAATGTTTTATGCTATGTATATTTCTAACAATAATTATTATATAACATATTTCTTGCAGAATTAGAGGTATAGAAGGAAACTTTAATTCTTATATGAGGATTGGAGTCATGGAATATTCTCAAGGATATTACAACCATGAGGAAGAGATCATAGGTCTGCATGTCAATATGGGGAATGTCGAGACAGAGTCAAATGGAATAAGAGATAGGAAAGAACCTGTCACTATGAGAATTCAGTTGAGGTAATAAATAGATATAAAGAAAGTAATGAAAAGTGGAATTGAATTCCATGAACCATGTAATTACTTGATGTGAATATTTTTCTAAATGGTGTCATGTTTGGAAAAACCTTAACGATGATAGAGGTGAGTTCCAAAGGTGATTTTTGCATAATTTAGAGTGTATATGCTTAGGATAGTATCTATGCATAATCCTAGAGGCGCACTTGAAGATAAATATCTTGAAAAAAGAGAGGCTAAGCTTACTAACAAGGAATTTTCATTAAGCAGAAGAACACTCTACATAGAGTGTTGTGTGAAAAGGATTTCTAGAAAGAGGATAAGCTTACAAAACTAAGAATTGTGTGGGTATGTTCTAAATTGTAATGGTCTGTTTTAATTTAACATCTAGTAATTCTACCAACAATACAATAATTTCTACTAGGTTTATTAAAGTTCAATAATTCCAAAATATTTTAACACTTACGCATGTAAATTTATCAATGAATAATAAATTTAATATCTAATTAAAACAATGCATAAATTTGAAATAAATACCTGAACCTGATGCTATTATCCCTCCTTTTGTCCACATCTTTCCTCCTTGATCGCTTATGAACACTGCCCAAAACTGTTCCTCCCTGCCAACTAGGTAGCTCCCTAGCTCCAGGATATCAACGGAATTCCTGGCCCCCCATGCCCAAAACCCCCAGCACCTACGGTGCACGGTATCAATCCTACTCCCAAAATTTCACTCTCT
>JZKD02S1506980.1:0-10637 GCA_000966675.3 Picea glauca
GACTTTTCACTCTACACATTGTTTCAGACCATTGAATAGGATAGAATAACAAAAGCCTGCAAATTGTGTCGCATTTTAGGCAAAATTGACGTAAAACAAAATTAAACATCTCTACGAAGAAGAAACAAGTCTTGGGTTCAATTTTCGTCAAAATCACTTCAAATTCTAGTGCCTAGGGCACTCAACATAATGTTTCAGAGCATTAAATAGAATAAAATTACAGAAGCTCACAAATTGTGTTGTGCTTTAGGTAAAACTGAGCATATAAATAAAACAAAATGCTTCATTAAAGATGAAACAGGGATCATGCTTAATTTTCCTTGGAGTCACTACAAATCATAGCTCCTAAGGCACTCTACACACTTGTTTTGGACCATTGAAAGATTTTTTTTATAAAAGCTTGCAAATTGTTATAATTCAAGTAAACCGATCATATAAATAAAATAACATGTTTCTTTAAATAAGAAATAGGTATCAGGGATCCCTGGAATCACTTCAAATTATAGCTCCTACGGTACTTTCCACACTATCTCGAACCATTCAAAGAAAAAAAAACAAAATCTTCCTTTTTGTGAATTTCGTCTTAAAATACTTTGCCTACAAACTGTTTACTTAAACACATAAAATAGCATGCAGAATAAATATTTGTCAAGAAGAATGTATTGATGAATTGATCCTTTGTGCATTTGATTTGAAAGCATGAGTGTTATAGTCTTGAAGAATTGATTCACTTGGATCACTGAGTAGATTCTTCGTGGAGAATGAAAATTGGAACTTGTTCATGTGTTTGAATACCAATTTGTTGGTAGATTTCCAAGTAATCTATGATTTCATTTTTGTCATGCATCATAATGAATAATTTAGTGAGAGTTTTTAAAGGATTGAACCTTGTTTTAAATAGTTCTTACCGAGTAGTACGACCTGGGAAAGTTTCCGAGGCAGGCATTAGACCCTTGAAACTCTATGTTTTCAACCTTAAAAATTTAACTTAGAATATGTGTGCACCGTACAATGGAGACAGTGGAGTACAAAACGTTGGTTGTCTTTCTGCAAGCCATGCATACTAAAAAAATGCACCCAAGTTTATCCACTGTGGCCCATGCGCATTTCCTAAGGAGTGTAATTTTGCCTGTCCAACTTAAAACACAATGGTATGACCTTGGAATTTTTTTGAGGTATTAGACCCTTGAAACTATTAAAAAGCCACACTAAGAATATGTGTGCATCCTGTTAACACATAAGATTGATAATGTAAAGGAGGATTTATGGTTTTCAGAGCCGACATTTAACCATATCTCCGGGTATTATTTCATACCATCAACTAACAACGTCCTCAGAGTGTGCAAGCTATATTTGAGTTGGCACCGTGAACTGGCGCTGCGAACTAGTTAAGGAAGAGGGTTGGAGGTTAGGCAACTTGCAGGCATCTGAGTGCAAATCTGAAATTACCAGCATCAACCTCATACCAATCAGGTACTCCATGAGTTTTTTTGTCTTGTTTGGAGGTCAAGAAGGGTTTGGCTACTTGATTTTCCTTTGGCACTGTGAACTGACTCAGGCGTTTCAAATTGGGACAGGTGCTACGAAATGCGCTACAGAATTTTCTGTAGCAACTGCTTTTACATATTTGATCATAAATCCAAAAGATTGATGTGGGTTTCTCTGAATTTTTTTGTGGAGGAAGATGATATCTTTGTTGACTTGCTGACCAAATTTCATCTTGACCTAGTTTGGCATTTGAGAGAAACAATTAAAACACCAGTGCACAACGAAATGCGCTGCAAATTCTCTGGTTTGCATAGTTGTTGGATATTCACCTTGTTGGGAGGTTTCCACATGTCAAGGAGGGTTCAAATGACTTCTCATGGATCATATAGATGTCAAGGGACACCTGCACCTAAGTTTTATCTCCATTAAATACCTCATGCAATGAATTGGAAACAATTTATTAATGACTTCCAACAATTTCCCGAAAATTAGTAGTTTGTTGGATTTTTGTTTCTTTGACTATCGCCACCTAGCCCCAAGGCCTAGAATCCAATGAAAGAGATGGGATTCGATCTCCTAAGGATATTTTGATGCTATTTTCTATTTAAGAGAGGAGAGAGCTCTTGGAGAGGGGTTGGATTCATGAGCCAAGAGAGGCTAGAGAGAGTAGGAGCAATCAATTTCCCTGTGTGTGTTCATTTGTAAGCTTGAGGGCATTTTATGATTGTAATCATTACTGCTATTGAAGACTCATGAGAGCTGTGATTTTCATATTGTAATTCTTGTGTTTTATATATCTTCTTATTTGAATATATTGCATATTTGAGGATCAAAGACTGCCAATGATTTATGGATCCCTAAGCAACAAAGGATCTGTTGTAATTTTGCCCATCAGTGATTGTTTTATCAAGTATTTATTGATTTATTAAACTGAGAGGATCTCTATTTAGTGAACTTTCTATTTTATGTTTTCCTTCTTCATTCTTTCATCTATCAACATATAATCTTGTTTTTTGTTGACCAACTTTAGTGCCTTCGATGAGTAGAGTGTTTATGACTCCATTGCCCATTGGTGTAGCCTACTTGGCTACCATCTCCCTTTCTTTCTCCATCTTGTTGATCCACCTATTCAAACCAAAAATTATCTTTTACATTTTGATGGTTATTGGGCTTATCCTCTAGCATTCCGAGGGTGACTCTTAGTGTCAACATTCTTGGCGTCGTTGCCGGGGACGAAGTTGAAGATCTTCCCTGGGTTGTACGACAAATATTACAACCAGTTCTTGATGGTGAACAAGGATTGGAGACAGAAAAGACTACATCTTTCACCTGGCGATTCTACTCCACGAAGAACCAAGATGTCAAAGGTTATGGAGGCTATCTTGGCAATGATATTTGCTCCTCTAAACTTTTCAGCCATCTCTGGTTTTCCAAATCCAGTGCCTCATCTATCATAATGGGGAGATTTTACTGCCTCTTTAGAGAAGAAAAGGATGATGATCATGTTCAACATCTCATTGATTTTCATCAATGCATGGAGCAATTGAACTTGCATCAGGAGGATGTCTTAATGAAACTATTTATGTTCTCCCTGAAGGATGATGCTGGAGACTGGTACTTTTCTCTCCCTGCTGCAAGCATATCCACCTTGAGAGAGTTCCATGTTGATTTCAATTTGCACTGTAAAAGGTATTACTCCTCTGAGTTTCTTTTTCATGATTGTTGTGAGGAATTTGAGAAGAGTGTTCACGCTGCATTAAGATGCTCTCCTGACTGTGAAGTTGAAGAAGATAACCTAGTCAAGGAAATCAGTGAAGGATCAACGCTTTCTTCTTCTTGTTCCTCTGTACTAGATGCAGATTTAAATGATAGTTTTGATCATAAAAATACAATAGACATTTCTCCTGACTATGAAGCTGAGATAAATGATAAGCTAGTTAAAAAAACTAGGGAAGTTTCCTCTTTGTATTTTCCTAGCTTTTCAGAATTGAAGGCAGATTTTGTTTGCTGCTCTTATGAAGAAAATGCAGATGATATTTCTATTCTTGAAACATGTATTTAACAACCTTGCTTATGATGAAGACGCTGTTTCAAATATTGACCAAGAACAACCTATTTTTGATGAATATACCAGTGATGGTGATGAATATAATTTTCTATGTTTTCTTTGGAACCTCTTAGCACAATTCCTGTATATTATGATTATGAGTCTGATCCTTGAGAATGCTACGGTGGTGTTGAAGGGGAATTACATATGCAATTGATCTCTTATCTATCACCCAAAAATGAGCAACCCTATTTTGATAAAAACCATGTGTATGAGCAACATACCGTTCTTACAATACATGCAGAGATGATTAGCATTCAACCTACAGTTGGTTTTGAAGATGAGGAGCAACCATTCAACCAACACATGTTTTCTTCAGTCCTTTATACACCTGTACATGCTGAGAACAACAAACAACATGTGGGCAATGATGAAATAAATGAGGTAACTTTTTACCAGTTTAGTATGCCTTGCCAGTGGTTTCATGACATTTTCAATGAATACATGGAGTTGTACTTTTCAAATGCTTTGGAGCTTGCAAATTTTATCATTTTGTCAGCATTTGGAGGTTATATTGGTGATCCTAAGAATGTATTAGTCAGTTGTCACACTTTTCTTTCTTCTTATGGATCATTTGTAGTGAAGAGAAGAATTCTGTTACCAAATAGTTTGAGTGGCTATGGTGAAAGTTTGTTTTCACCTAAGCAAATTGTAAAAGTCAGTGAGAGTAGGGTCATGTATATAAATAAGCTTGTGTTCAAGCATTTCAATTTTCAGTTTGCTTTAGATATTTGAATAAGACTCCACCAACTCAATGGATAGGGCACTGGAACTGCATGATTCTTGGAGCCTCACAGGGAGGTCTCCATCCCCTATGGAGCAACACAGAAGATTGATAATGTAAATGAGGATTTATGGTTTTCAGAGCCTACATTTAATCATATCTCCAGGTATTATTTCATACCATCAACTAACAGCCTCCTCGGAGTGTGCAAGCTATATTTGAGTTGGCGCTGCGAACTGGCGCTGCGAACTAGTTAAGGAAGAGGGTTGGAGGTTAGTCAACTTGCATGCATCTGAGTGCAAATCTGAAATTACCAGCATCAACCTCATAGCTATCGGTACTCCATGAGATTTTTTGTCTTGTTTGGAGGTCAGGAAGGGTTTGGCTACTTGATTTTCCTTTGGCGTTGCACACTGGCTCAGGTGCTGCGAATTGAGACAGGTGCTACGAAATGTGCTACGAAATTTCCTGTAGCAGCTGCTTTTAAAGATTTGATCATAAATCCAAAATGATGATGTGGGTTTCTTTGAAATTTTTTGTGGAGGAAGATGATATCCTTGTTGACTTGCTGACCAAATTTCAGCGTGACCCAGTTTGGCATTTGAGAGAAACAATTAAAACACCAATGCACTACAAAATGTGCTGCAAATTTTCTGTTTTGCATAGTTGTTGGATATTCGCCTTGTTGGGAGGTTGCCACTTGTCAAGGAGGGTTCAAATGACTTCTCACGGATCAGTTAAATGTCAAGGGACACCTGCACCTAAGTTTTATATCTATTAAAGACCTCATGCAGTGAGTTGGAAACAATTTATTAATGACTTCCAACAATTTCCTGAAAATTAGCAGTTTGTTGGATTTTTGTCTCTTTCACTATTGCCACCTAGCCCCAAGGCCTAGAATCCAATGAAAGAGATGGGATTCAACCTGCTAAGGATCTTTTGATGCCATTTTCTATTTAAGAGAGGAGAGAGCTATTGGAGAGGGGTTGGATTCATGAGCCAAGAGAGGCTAGAGAGAGTAGGAGCATGCAATTTCCCTCTGTGTGTTCATTTGTAAGCTCGATGGCATTTTATGATTGTAATCATTACTGCTATTGAGGACTCAGGAGAGCTGTGATTTTCAGATTGTAATTCTTGTGTTTTATATATCTTCTTATTTGAATATATTGCAAATTTGAGGATCAAACGCTGCCAATGATTCATGGATCCCTAAGCAGCAGAGGATTTGTTGTAATTTTGCCCATCAGTCATTGTTTTATTCAAGTTTTTATTGATTTATTAATTTGAGAGGATCTTTGTTTAGTGAACATTCTATCTTATGTTTTCTTTCTTCATTCTTTCATCTATCAACGTATAATCTTGTTTTCTATTGAACAAATTTAGTTCCTTCGATGGGTAGAGTGTTTATGACTCCATTGCCCATTGGTGTAGCCTACTGATCCGCAGTTGGTTGCAATCTCCCTTTCTTTCTCCATCTCGCCGATCCACCTAGTCAAACCAAAACTTATCTGTTACATTTTGATGGGTACTGGACTTATCCTCTATTAGTCTGAGGGTGACTCTTAGTTCTAACACACCCTTCAATGGAGACAATCGAGCACAATGCTAGTTGTCTTTTTGCAAGCTGTGTGTGTTAAAAAATGCACTTGAGTTTATCCAATGTGGTCCATGTGTATTTTCCGAAGAGGGTAATTTTGCTTGTCTAACTAAAAAAACAGAGCATTCAATTAGTAGTTTGAGTGTTGGGTTGTTTGTTTAGTTGGATAAGGAACTTATTAAAGGATGACGATTGTCCCTAAAGCATGAATAAGGTTTATACTACATGGGTTTCAAGAGGTTATCCTTTTTGTCACTTCTCTTTGTATTATTGAAGAATGAAGTTGCTCTTCATCCATGGGACTGTAAATGTCTATTGAGATTCTTGTGACATGAGTCAAAGTCAATCTCTATAAAATAAATGACTAATAACCATAGAGAGCTTCATGGAAAGAGGGGGATAGGCCCTGTTTCTTAATGGTAGTTTACCAATCAATTGAAGATTTAGATTCATAGCCCGTTCGAAAGGGAGAAATTGATCCACTAGCTTCAACTAGTTGGGTATTTCATTCAATTGAATTTATTTTCCCCTCACAGTATCAAATTGAAGTTTATTCCATTACCACCAGTGTTGGAAAACTCTAGAAAAGAATGGAAGATTTGATCTGCTGGTGTGCCAAAAAACTAGACGAAAGAAAGACTTTCATTGAATGCTTAATGTAAGGGGCTCATAACAAATGGTATCTATATATGTCTCCTGATCCAATCATAAACTATTTAAATAGAATATCCATTGAATATTCCCCAGTCTCATTACCCAATCTCAAATCATGCCAGAGTCTACAAATGTAGATGCTCATGAATACTCCTCGTATTCATCATTAGACCAACGAGATGGTCAATAAGAAAAAGTTGAAAGTTGTAGTTGGCCATAGATTGAGTCGCCATATCACAAGTTGCCCCTTGAATGAAGCAAACAATGTAAGGGTCAATGGTGGATAAGCCATACTTATCCCAACGAAAGCTATTTTAGTTATCACAGTGTACGTTTTGTTAGCACAAGCAAGATCATATATGATGGAACCATAAGTTTCCAAGGATATTCATGGTTGATTTAGATATCAAATCGCATACGGCTTTAAGTTGGCCTCTGATGTGAAAAATTTGATATTTTCTTCAATATTTATATATGAATTTTCACTCTACACATTGTTTTAGACCATTGAAGAGGAAAAAATTACGAAAGTCTGCAAATTGCGCTGCAATTCAGGGAAAAATGACCACAAACAAAATCAAATGCGTCTCTAACGAAGAAACAGGTCTTTGGTTCAATTTCCGCATAGTCACTTCAAATTATAGCTCCTAGGGCACTCTACACAATGTTTCAGACCATTAAATAGAATAAAATCACATAAGCTCACAAATTGTGTTGTACTTCAGGAAAACCAAAGGAAGCATGAGGAAAAGACCCTTGATTTCAAAGACTTGTCTTTATTTCCACATGCTAGATACCTTGTAGGACAAAATAATTTTCCTTTCTCCAAACCATCCTGAGTCTAATAACACACTGGAAAATCTTTCTAATTCAGAGGCTTTAACAACCATAGATGGGGATGATGATGACTAGGAAGGGGGCCAAGAAATGGAGGCTAATCATTTATTAGTCGTAGTAGTTGCATCAACCCAATGAATGATGCAACCAACAAGCACTAGTAGTGAAACGATGGAATATTTAGAACAAAAAATGATGAAATGGAACCCCATTGTTATTCAAACTATGGATGACCAAGCAGTGTCAATGAACTTTACACCCAATTTTAAATTTTTGTGCAGAAGTAACAACAACAACAACAAAAGATTTCAGATGGAAAGACTAGTCCAAGAAGGGCTAGAACCCCAACAAAATTAATACCAGAAATTACTTGACAAATGCAGAAGAAGAGAACATGAAGAGCAACACCTCACCAATAAAAAATTAGGACAACAACAACAAAATCAACAAGGAGAAAAATACCAAGCCAACCTATTTCCAAAACTCAAAGAACAACAATTTCATAGAGTACATTATCACATTGATGGATTTGGTGTAATATTAAACTATGTATTAAAGTTAGTCACTTTGGATCTGAAATTATGTGCTAAAGTATAATATCTATATCAACACATACTAATAATTGTTTTTATCATAACAACCCACCTTGAGTTCAGACTATGTAGATCTATTCACTTTCAAACTATGCTTTTGAATCCACTTATGGTGTGCATTTGCTTGAGATACTCTAGCCAACCATATTTGTCCATTTTTTCAGATGATAGGTTGAAACTCATGGATTCAATCCACAATTAAATTTGACAAGTGCTTATTGCAATGAGAGGTGCATTCTACAGTGCAATATTAGGTTGATGTGTGATTCCATGCCTAAATTTAACGTGGAGTTGACATGTATCACTCTTAAATAATAATTAAAAAATTTGTGTGTTTGCTCTAACCTTTTGTAAAATGAAACACACACACACACACACATATTCAAATTAAATTAAACTAATCTAAGGAGTAAGGGTTTGCACCTTGAGAGATTTGATCCCTCTTGATGCTTTGTAGAATCGAGGATTTAAGATGGGTCTATGCTGGTTAATAATCCACCAACACATAACAAAAGTAATGTGGTAGAACAAACCTAATAATGCAACAAGAGGTTTGCTATCAATTTCAAGCCAAAGAATATAAAATAAACTTCACAAATACGAAATGACATACCTTTTATGAATGTTGTATATACTTAATATGATTTTACAAGTAGAATACATGTAATGAAAATAATATGGCATATACGTGGCCATTGAAATCAACCATAATTTATTCAATCATAGAAAGAATTTTCCAACCAGAGAATTTTTTTTTTGTAACAAAAACAGGTAATAGATTTATATTAAAAGAAGGCTGCACCAATGCTAAAATCAGCAGAAGAGTACATCATTTGTAAGTTAAAGGCTTATCGTCCAAAAAAGGAGGTAAGTTTCCTCATAGCACTGAGAATTGCTCAAAACGATTTTGCATAATGAGAGTTTCTAAACCTAGATAGAATAGTATCCTATTAATACATCAAATACAAATGTGTTTGAAACCTGAGTAATTTAACTTGAGTTCTGTGTCCACTTGTGCTTGGATGTCGTTCTGGGCGCTCACTGTGATTCACTTTTGTTGTGGTTGCTCCAATTCACATGATGCTTGGGAACCTGCAAAGGGATGTTTTCCTGTTGACCTTGAATTGCACGTCTGTGTCCTTGCTTTTCTCTTTCCAGTTGGCAAATTTGTCGATATTTCCGATTTACTCTCCTAAGAACAATTGTCATCACCTTGTTGCGTCGTTCCTCTCTTGTCTGCAAGGCTTGCCTGCGCGATTGGGATTCTCTGAGATCTGCAATTTCTTGCTGCTAATGCTCCAATTTCATTTTCATTGCTCTCAGTTCACATGTATTAAAATCACACCTTTCTTTGTTCGTTGTGCCACATTCTAGAGTGATTTTGAACATGAGAATGCAAACGATGCGGATATTGAAGGGGGGGCGAGGCAGAAAACATTAATAATCTTCAATCGTCTGAATTCCATCATATGTTGATCCATGTAATTGCCGACTTCTGCACCTCGTGTGATATTCGACACCATCTTCTGATTTGAATTAATCACTTGCTGGTTCATAACCTTTGGTATAGTCTGATGATCTGTCTGTTTTGAGTTAAATTCCTGCACGAGGGGGAAATGAGTCATTCACCAGTTGTAGTATATGGTTCTGGGAGATGATACAAGGCACGATCTTATGAATGATGGGGTGATGACGCAACTAGATGTAAGATATGAGGAAATGAGGGATGTCACGTCGCATCCTTCATAACAAAATTTTGATACCCAGTTCTTCCTTTGCTAATGTTTATATTAGCTTTTTTAATTTGTCCGTTTAAGATGTAATTTAGTTCTTTGATACATTGAGAAGATGTTGCAAAGTTCCTTTCTTCCATATTGCCAAGGTAGGCAGCTCATGGATATCGCCTCGTTGAAATTTAGGTCTCCTTGTTTCATTGATTTGGCTTCCTTGGCCAGATGGTCTGCTTCTGATCCGGATTTATGAGCAGAACAAAATGAAACAAAAATATACAATATTAACAAAGATATACACAGAACAATAACAAAGATACAATGAAACTTAATTTCTATTCAATAAAGAAATTTGCTGAAATTGTAAAATGTATAATGAAACAATCTTGCTCGAATGGTGGTGGCTAATTTCTTAGAAGAGATGTGGTGGCTACAAGCATTCGTCTGAGCACATTACAATGGGGCCTCCATGCCTTTTAACATCAAGAAGTAATCATAAAACCCTAGACATCCAAAAACCTAACCCTAGGAGATGAAGCGCTAAAAGTTTTGTGGGCCCCGATGGGGTAAGTTGGTACATCAACTTCCCGGGGTCGTAACTTTTGCATATGATCTCCGTTTTAGGCGCACGATAGCCATTTGAAAGGTTTATTTGAGGACTACACATTTTTCCATCACACTTTGACTCTGTTTATAGTGTGACTGTGGTGAGCCCAAAAAACGCTGTTTAGGGCCTCAAAACGACCCCAGAAGTTTAGGACCTCAAAACGGCCCCAAAAGTTTAGGACCTGAAAAACTAGAAAAAAAATGCCAAGATGAAAACTGTATGTGAGCTAGTTGGAAGAGGTGGGTGGCCACCGATATCCACCTAGATCAAATCCTCCCCCCTTAGGAAGCAATGGTCTCT
>JZKD02S1507002.1:0-10637 GCA_000966675.3 Picea glauca
GTGGAGGATCCTAGAAAAGAAAATGTTCTAGATAGTTTTTTAATTAGCATTCATTTTATAGTTGTTCTTTACTCAAAAGGGGCACATGGAAGTGAAACGGATGGAATGATGACTCAATCCCCAAAAAATGCATCAAAGATGATAAGAAATCATTTCTTTTTGATGAATATCTATTTAAAGGAGAGAGAGAGAGTTATTTTCACTAACAAACACTAAGAAGGAATGTCCTCAAACAAAAACAAAAAAATTAATCAAATCCAGTGTGGTGCTAAAACTTTTTGGAGATATCTTCTAATATGCAAATCAATCATGAAGATGTTTCTTTATTGTTTGTGTGCAAATAATGATTAATTCAAAATGACATTTCTCCTGCCAATTATCCTTTTGGATCAAGGAAAACTCAGACACGCATAAGTAGGTTTCATACAAACAATACACCCTCTTGTTGTGATAAAAAAACAAGAAGCAAAAGAAAAGAAAACAAAGAAAATCAATAATTTCACACAAAAAGGAGATGTTGAAGAACAATGACCTCAACAAAAACCAAATGAAGAGATTCGTAGACTTCTGATGTCCTTCACCAGAGTTTCTTGCTCAGTCAAAAAGGAGAGAAAAATAGTGCATTGGTTTCAAAATCCCAATAGTAGAAAAACTCAAAAATAATGAAGAAGGCTACAAAATATAAAAAACAAGGTATTTGTTCCTCATAAGGAAGGATTTCAAAGTTGAATGGGAAGAAGAATTGACTCACAGAGAGGCTCAACAAGTGAAACACAAAGACTGGACCCTGAAAAAAGAAATTCTGGAGAGGTTTTTTTGCCAAAAGAGGGTTGGCGCTCTGGTGTAAGGGGAACCAAGTGTTATAGCGCTCTGTCTAACACATCCAGGGAGCGTTGGTGCTCTATTAACATAGCCATAGGGGCGTCAGGCTTGAAAATCTCATGAAAATGTCTAAAAATCAAAATTTTCAGTCTAATTTTGGCAATCAAGCTGAGAGTGATGGGGTAAAGAGTCAATCAGCACATGAAATCAAGAAAAAAGGGGTGAACAAGGCCTGAAAACAATCATAGGGTAAGACAAGGTCTATGAGGAAAAATAAAAACCCAAAGTTTCGATTCGAGGTTCCCCAGTGGAGTTGCCAGTTTCTGTTGAAGGAAAATCTCCCTACGGACAAGTAGATATCCTCAAAGAGCTAGACTCTTAACTCTAAGACAGAAGTGCTTATCATGGTCAATGAATTCCTTTTAGATCTAGGTGGACTAGTGTGTGAGGAGGAAGGATGAAAGAAGTACCTTTTACCATTGTTTGTCCCTGCATGCTCCGAGTTGAGCTACTATCTTTCACTCTTCGATCAGCCCTGTAGACAAACAAAGTACGACCACTTCCTACTCTATCAAGATTAGTCTGAAATAGGTCTATCTACTAAAGAGACTAATTCATGTGAGATTAAACACAAATTAGAAAGAAACAAGCCAAGCAAATTATATTAATGAGGACAAACCATTCCTTACAGCCGTAGATGGAATGCGATAGTTTCGTCAAGTCCTCCTTGTCTACCCCTTGCTCAAAAGATCCACGATCTGAATGATGATAACTTCACTGATTGCTCCCTATGAGATCATAGGTCTCTTTCTTCCAAATCATCTCTATTCCAGCACCACTTATAAGATCATAAGTTTGGTGTGATTATCCTTTTCCAATCCCCTTTCACCATTATAAAGCTTGCTTATATAGCCTTGGGGAGGCTCAACAACTTGAGATATCCTTGGGGAAGGTGAGGATTTTCCTATTTCAGTTGAGGATCTTCCCTAAGATCATGGCTGGACTAGGGATTTGAGCTCAACTGCCTTCTAAGAATGAAAATATCCTTCCCCCATTCATCTCAACAACTCAATTGTTTCCTAAAATAGGTAGCGCTCCCTCGAAAGGGCACTCAGAGTGCTATAGCGCTCCCTAGTAGGCTTGAGGGGAGTGCCAGTGCTCCTGAGGGTAGGAGAACTCCTACAGAAGTGCCAAAGAGATTTATAACGCTCCCAAACAATGTAAGGGGGAGTGCCAGCACTCCCAGAAGAGGTATAGGGGAGCACTCCCCTCCAAAAACTCAGTTTTTGAGGTGCTTTCAGATGGAAAAAGGTTTGTAAGCATGCTGACTCATTTCTCCTCTTCCAAATCAAATGTTTGAGGTGTTTCAAGTGTCCTTCTCATGTCGTTATAGGCACAACATAGGCATCATGACAATATGCTTTCTTTAACACTTATGACACTTGTGAGAAAAGTGCGACACTTGCGACCTTTGTAATGACGACACTTGCGACACTATCAAAGTGAGTAATTTTGATGTGTAACAATTAGCACTAATCATAAGCATATCTATCTAATCATCTCAAAGAACTTAACAAATAACACATAAATGCATCAGAATAAGGCACAAAGCAGAACAACACAATGTTTACGTGGTTCACCCCCACCCTCAGGCTACGTCCACCAACTCTTCTTCTTTATTAGCGTCTTCAATAGGTTACAATCACAGAGCCATGAAAACCCTTACCCCGAATAGGACAAGAGATTTGTGCAACTCGCTAGATCCTTCTTCCTTGCGTTACAGTACAAATCCTTCTACAACTTCTTACAACGACTTGCACTTAGCTCTGCAAGTCTCACACAGGCACAACGCACTCAAAGACCTTACTTGCACTTAGCACACATCACATGGATGTTGATCTATCATAGGTTAGTCCTTTACATTGCTTAGATATCTATTTATCCATTACAAAATAGGCCTAAGCATGGGTAAAACCCATGGGCCGACATCCCAATCCCATTACATATTCCCAAAAACCCAAAAAGGACCCAAAAGTGGGCCGAGATCCTGTGATCTCCTCTCCGTCTTGTGCTCCTCTTTTGACAGGCTGTCAAAGTCCAAAATAGGTCAACATGACCAAGAAACTTCCAAAGCTTGGTGAAGGTCCAACATCTCTCTACTTATACAATAGAAGTGACCTTAATTTAATTTTTAGGTCACCAAAAGGCTGACAAGGCCAAAATACATAATAATATTTTTTTACATTAAAATGTCATAATGAAACCCTAATCAAGTGAATAATGAGGATGGCATCCCCTTTTAGGGTGACTTTATCCATTTCTAGGGAAAATGTGGCCTCCTCGAGCAAAACATTAGCCCTTCTTGGGCCTCTAGAAGCTGCTACAAGTGCCAAACATGCCATAATTGCCTCCCAAAAATCCTATATCATTGCATGACGTCATAATAGGTCATGGGTGACATCATGGGCCTTCCAAGTCCAACATCCTAGTGGAAAGGGAACAAACCCCTGGGTAAGGATCTGCCAGGTTGCCTCTATAGAACGTCCTCCTCTTCTCCGGTGCAAACCCCTCTGTCATGTCTCTGCCCCCTCCTGGGGTCTCAACTTCCATTTGGTGGGCTCTCAGCCCCATGGAGGTCTGAACTAATCATCTCTCCATATGTACCTGTCCAATATGGTACCTGTCCATTAGGTATGATCCTGCACATCAACAGATATGCCCTCCATGGGCTCACAAGTCACAAGGATCATAGAAATTTCAATCACATCCAATCATAAATTTATTAAACATGTGCATAAAACCCTTTTTACTTAGTCAAGTGCTCAAAGACATTAAACAAATCTACAAGGCAAATTTGGAGGAAGTGACAGGGCGTCCTATTGGGCAAGTGTCCACTGGATGTAGGATGTTTCTGGAAGAAATCAAATCCAAGTCATGTTAATGGATGAGGTGGATAAGGGATGTCCTAACAAGGGGTGCAGTGATAGTAGGGAAATGTATGGCTTACCTGTGGGTGCCTTTTTAGAAGGCGAGTTGCACCTATCTTGGATGCAAATGTTTCCAAGCCCATTCATGCCTTTTATCTTTATTCTTTATTTCTTTTTCTTTCAAGAAGCTAATCAGGGGACACTGCCCTAGCATGGTGACTAGTGGTGGAAATGTTACCCACAAGCACTTTCACAGAAATGAGAAGGTTGGCTCATGATGAGACCCCCTTTCTCTTGGATATGCCACCAAGAGTCACTACCCTGGCATGGTAACTAGCTGCTAGTAGTGTCATACTGCTAGATGCCCATGGACCTAATAGGCTAGCTCATGATGAGACCCCCTATCCTCTGACTAGGTCTTTTTTTTTTTTTTTTTATGGGCCCCTCTATTTCTTGTTGAGAATACTTTTATTTCTTTCTTTGGGATCCCTGGGTGAAGCATCTCGAGGTTTTATTTTTAGGATTTTATCTTTTTTCAGTTGCTTTTACCTTTTGGGCCTTTATCCCCTTCTTCCCACAAGGTAAGGTGCAACCCTTAAATGATTGGGCAACCCAATTCCTAGACCAATGTAATGGGATTGATGAGTAGGAGTAATATGGAAAGTGGTAAGTAGGATGGGAGCGGACAATGATTTTTCATGATTACCCCTAGTGGAAACTCAAAACCTATGGGCACAGGCTTACTAGGGCATCCTGTCATTTCCCCTAGACATGGTCAAGTGGATAAGTATAATATCCAAGCACCTGTTAGAAAAAAAAGAACTAAATGCACATATTCAAAGGTTTTGAGGATCAGAGTGGCACATACCATGATACCCGGACTCATTACCTCATGGAGCAAGATACATCTCTGCCACAGGACCAAGCCGAGGTGTTGGATGTTGTTGTTGCTGAGAAAGTGGAGGCGCTAAAAGGAAGAAAATATGGTCCCTCCAGGGCCATGCTCAAGTCAATCTGGCTCTCGGTACTCCATTTCTAGGACTTGTGGGCCTTGAGGCATAATCTCCTTAGTTATCTCTAAAGTGTGGGATAACAGCCCCCCAAGGACATGTGTTGATTATGTGGAAATAGATTTGTCATCATAATAGGTGGATTTGATAAGAGCCTTGAGGATTCCTCGATTTTGGGGCATAGGTGGGTAAGGTGATCATATTTACAAATTTTACACATAAACTTCACCTTTAATTTCTCTTTATTTCTCTCACCAACATTATTATTCGATCTATAATTGTTAGTGTCGTCCTTGGTTTTGTTATTATTTCTCCCACCTTTACAATTATTACCTTGTCCTTTCTTTCTATTACCTCCTGGTTGTTGGTTACCATTTGGGTTGGTTGATGACTGTACAGAATGTGCATTTTTTGACTAAGTGGAAGTGGAGGATGAAGTCGAAGCTTGTCCTACTATAGGTTGGATTATAGACAAATATTTCAATTGGTTCGTCACCAAATCTGTATCCTTAGAATTTGTGGAGCCTAATATGCCATCGACTCAAAGCCCAGGATTTTGTCTAGGGTCATAGTTCGACCGTGGTGCATCATGAATAATTTCATACAACATCCCAGATTGAGCATATATGAGGTCCAATTGTTGGGCTTTGAAGATAGCTTCTTCCTCAGATGTTACTCTGGCTATAGAGACATCCTTCGAAATATAAGGAAATAAGTACTTAAGGAACCATTCCAATAGAAACTCTGGAGGAATGTAGGATTTCATCAACCCCTTCTGTCTATGCAACTCTTGGATATGGTCTAAGATATGCATGGATTTATCTTGGTGGAGGGCTGAAAAATGTTCTATGCCAGCATCGTAACGAACCGAAAACTGGAAGTGGTTGAGAAAGACCAAAACCATCTTATTAAAGTTTCCATAAGTTCCCCCCTGTAGCTCAATGTACCATTTCATGGTGACCCCCATGAGGGTGCGTTGAAATAGCCTCAAATGAATATAATCAACATTCAGGGAATTAGATGAGAACCAAAGATGAAAATTAGTAACATGATCACCTAGATCCTTGCCAGTCTTTCCTTTGAATTTTGGAATGTCCAAAGGAATCTTTGTGGGGACAGGGGGCCATGACAGATCGTGATTCACTATCTCATTCATTAATTTTGACAAATCTAGTAGATTAAGCATGGCCAGAAAAGGGAGTCATGGTTGCGACATCTAAGCCCATGCTCCCAGGAAAGATTGGTGTTGAGGGATTGCATGCCATCCAGGGTTTTGATATATACCATGGCCCTATCTAGTAGGGTAATAACCTCCTCCAAATGGATTTATGAAGGTTTCATGGGCACCATATCGACGGAGGTGGTATAATTAGGGTTATATACACTGCCCCCAACTGGAGGAGCTCTAGGCCATGGGTTTCCCATAGCATGAAACTGACTTCATCTAGGTGGACCTTCGGAGGACAAAGGGGGATTCGTCATAACAAATGTGTTTTCTGGAATCATCATGGAGGAGGAAGGGGGAAAGGATGGAATATAGAAAGTGGCTTGTATGCCCGGTTGAGTACTCCATCCAGGAGCATTGAGACTAGGATTAGACCTAGAAGAAAAAGGAGGTTGACCTCCAACCATAGGATTTGTTTGGGGAATATGAACTCCACCAAGTGAGAGAGGAGAATGCGGAGGAGCCATGCCCCCATGTCCAAAAATAGGATTTTCATGAGTTGCTATAATAGAGGATGAAAGTTCCGACATCATATTGGGAATACCAAAAGAAAAAGGATTAGAGACAAAAGGTATTGACTGAGAGTTGTATCCTGGTGTACCAAAAAGAGACCCAAAAAGGTTCGTTCCTATGGTCAAGTAGAAACCACAGGTTGGATAACAGTAAGAACGAGAATCTTTGACACTCCAACTGTTGTGGATGAAGGATTCAAAGGGATCCCATTAATCACATAAGGTATAGGAGTTGAGGAACTCCCACTGTCATTTGGATTTGACTCAGTACTCATAACTGGATAATCACAAGTATGGGAGGTGGAGATATATGTACCATGTTTACTAAATTTACGCATTTTATAAGGAAACTTCAGTAAAGACTCAAGATGTGGTGGTAACTTCAACAAACGGTGATACCTACGAGGAAGATGGTCTTTCTCCATGATGACTCAATACTCGAGATATAAAACCAAATCCTAGGACCAACTATCAATCAGAGAGCACACCAAAATAAACAGAAAGGCCAAATTCACACAAACAAAATATAATGGTTGAAAATGGGCCTCCCTCACTAAAGTAGGTATGCCTTGCCCAAGAGGGGCCTGAGACTTCCTTCAAAATATTGGAGGTATCAAAATCAGTTATAAGGGCCTTCATGGGATTAACAACGCAGTTAGTCAAATCCCCCGAGAGAGGTAATCCTCCATAAAGGTTGTGTGATGTTCGACCCTTATCTGACTCAGGGTACCTGCAGAATAATCCCTGCAAGTAACCTATGTGGGCACCTATTTCAAGCAACTAGAGTCACCATAATATAACCAATGTGCAGGTGAACAGTCATAAATCCAGTCCATCGTATGGGAAGGGTAACAAAGCCTGAAATATTTAAAGCACTTCCTCTCATGGAGGTAAAGGTACTAGAAAGACCCCACAATACGAATAGAACCCAATAAATATCTCTGACGCTAAGAAGGTATTAGAGGGTTATCTCTGCAACCAACTTCATGTGACCTCGTGCTTAACTCCGGTGTGAGCGGAGCCTCCTAATGTCACTAATTACACAATTGGTTTCACCACTCCCTGGTCAGAAAAATATGTTTAGTTTAATAGCCTTGGAGAAGTTTACTCACAAAAGTCATATTCCAAGGCCCTATGTTCTATACTTGGTTGTGTACCCTGGAAAATAAAATCGTTTCTAATCAATTTTAGTTGCTCAGTGTTACTTTTAATGGCTTCTTCTTACTCAAGAGGTGTGGTCGTGAAACTGATGATATTATGACTCAGCATATAAAATGAGCAAATATGAAAACACTTCTAAGTACTAATATTGAATTCTAAAGAGATGGTATGCTTCTAAATGCAACTTTTAATGCAACCTATACAATTTCAATGAAATGCAATCTCTCGACATGTGTCAAAATCAATGCAATGTAGTTAAAAGAGAAAATGCCATAATGCAAAATAAGCAATTTTTTTGTATTTTCGATATAAAGAAAAGAAAATGCAAGGATTGAATAACAATTTGATATACAGACCCTACTGCAAGAAAAAAGAGACAAGCCAAGTAGGATACCAAGAAGAAAACACTCATACCAAGATGAAAGGAAAACCAATGAAAAAGATGATAAGAAAGAATACCACTCAAAAATTCAACAATAAAAGGGTTTCCTATCACTCTATAAGCACTTAAAAGTTAGGACAGAGACCCAAGAAGACTCAGCAACCAACCAAACTCACCCAACAAACACCAAACTCGGCCAGTAAGATGAAAGAGTTGATGTATGCAACTATTTGAGAAAAAGTCGCATATGTACGCACCCTACGAAAGGACAACTCATGTATGTACACGCTTGTCAAGGGAAAAACTGTGTATATATAGTAAAACATTAACATGGCAAGGGTTAAGCCAAGAAACTCGGATGAAAATTAAAAATAGGTATTCAAGCAATCAGGAGACAAGGAAACTCAAGATAATATAGAGAAAATCAAGGAGAACACACTCCAAACCCAAAAAAAGAATATCAATCCCCAGTATGGTCTCCAATTCTGTTACAAGGAAAATATCTCTATAGCATGGGGTAAACCACAACAGACAGAATGACATGCATAAATCAACTCTAATCCCAAGTATGCTATATAAATGAAATGATAACAAGACAAGGTCAAGAGCCTACCTCGTCCGAACGTTTGATGAAGACCATCATTGAGCACACAACTCAAATCTTTATACCTGCAACTTGTCCTCAACAACCAAGATACGCAAGCATATGGTGATATATAGTGTTATCATAAATTAGCATAATCCATTAACATTCATGAAAAATATGCCCATTGAATAATAATTTAAATATTTGCAAGATATCAATTGGACAAGAAAAGAGTATTTCTATTAAAATAATCAACATAAGTATATATGTGACAAACTTCTGTACCAACACATATCAGAACCGAGAAACTAAGTCCCTCCAACTGGGCCTCCACCACTTCAATCCTATACCAAAGGCAATCTCATATAAAGGAAACAATGAGGTTTTCCATCACAAAGAAGGAAGAGCTTGGGGGTTGAACAAGGAGTTCATACTTTCAAGGATAAAGGGATGTAGACTCAATATGAAGTGAAATTTCTCCAGAGTGTCTTTGCTCTCAAAGTTGAATTCTCTCCTCTCCAAGGCATGGATATAGATCAATTTATAGCCTTCAAATGGAACTAAAGGGCTGATTCAAATCATTTCCAATATATGGAAGGTCAAGGATCATGGATCCCATGACATGGCATGGAAACTCGACATAATTTTAAATCTTGAGCACCAAACTTGATGTACACAGGTTGTAGTGGAGCAACCTATGTATACACTTGTTTTCTAACTGATAGGGCGCGTATATGTGGAAAAATGTGATTTTTTGGCTCTAGAAGGTACAAAAGGGGACTTCAAGTCTTCATAGGGAAATGGAAATGCCATCCAAGCAAGTTGCATGTGGTGAAGAAAAATTTGTTTTAACAAAAACATAACATTTTTGCAACAAGGTGGAAAAACCATTTTTATAAGCAGAGTAACAATAGAACTCAACTTGAAGAAAAGAGTAATGGAAAGTACTTAGGACTGTGTCAATATAGCAGAGTTCATGACCCAATATTGGAATTTCAATATATCAAAGGAGAAAACCACATGAACCAAAAATCAACAAGTTTTCATTTATTGCAAGAAAACAAAACAACAAGACCAGTAATGAGAGTACATTAATATAATTATTTTTTGGAAGAAAGGAAGACTGTAGAATGATTCCAACAACAAACCATAAGTCCATTCACCATCACATAGAGCTATAATTAAATTATTACTACAAATCATGAATGTATTTGATGAGAATGGCTACATAAACATACCTTTACTACATGCTTGTTTCGAAAATGATATGTTTCACTGTGAAATAGTCACGATCAAGGCTAAGCAACAATATCTCTAGAGCTCAATTCCAAAAAAAAACAGAATGAAAATTCCAAAATTTTTGGGTGGTAGCCTCACGAAAACCCCACGTCCATGCATTCAATGCATGAGACTCACATCCCAAAAAACATTAATTCCTTTTCCAAGTCACCATTCCACTATCAAATTCATCCAATAACAATGCAATACAATGTGTCAAATATGCAACATATCATGTGCCCAACATTCCACATTAGCAATGATCAAATGGCTTATGAAGCAGTGACCGAAATATACAAACTATCCCTTTTCAACATTAAAACCACATTCATCATCATCCTTGCGATGTGACACTATATTTGTGCCAATGTGAACGTCCAAAGTAAGTAACATGGAATACGAAAACCATATGCAATATACCATATGTAATATGTTGAAAATAATTTTCGCATTTAAACTTTATCGCATCACCCTTCGAAATAAATTATGAGAGCTTGATACCTCATGATCATGCAAGGCTATGTTAAGTCTCTTGGGTATGATTTCATGTTGGACCTTGTAATATAACCCAAAATGTTTCTAATGTAAAACCCATCTTGCAGCTTTCATATTGAATTTATAATACTACGTTTGCATATGGAACCAAATTTTAACATGCAAAAGTCCACCTTATAACATGACTTACATATGAAAGCTTCAATATATGTCATCCCACTTTTAAAATAAAACAAAAA
>JZKD02S1507013.1:0-10637 GCA_000966675.3 Picea glauca
GAAGGTCATCAAAGGATCATTGGTGATAGCGAAAGGAAAGAAGGTAGGTACATTGTATTTATGTACTGGTAATACTGACTCTTCTATCTCTTTAGCTTCTACAGGAGTGGATACAGCACTGTGGAAGCATAGGCTTGGACACATGAGTGAGAAGGGGATGCAGATACTTCACAAAAGAAATTTGTTGCCAGATCTTAAACAAATTGATTTGGACTTCTGTGAGCATTGTGTTTATGGAAAACTTAAGAGAGTAGGATTTGTCAGAGTTGGAAAAGAAAAGAAGAGTTAAAGGTTAGAGCTTGTGCATACAGATGTATGGGGACCAGCTCAGGTATAATCTCTTGGTGGTTCTCATTATTATATTACTTTTATTGATGATGCAACTAGAAAAACTTGGGTTTATTGCATTCGACAAAAATCTGATGTTTTTGATACTTTTTAAGAAATTGAAAGCTTTGGTTGAGAATGAGACAGGAAAAAAGTTGAAGTGTCTCAAATTATATAATGGAGGTGAATATTGCAGGAAGGATTTTGATGATTACTGTTCATACCATGGGAATCATAGAGAGAAGAGAGTTCCAAGAACACCACAAGAAAATGGTGTGTCATAAAGGATTAACAGGACAATCATGGAGCGTGCAAGGAGTATGAGATTGCATGCTGGTTTTCCCTTACAGTTTTGGGTATATGTTATAGATACTATTGTTTACTTAATAAATAGAGGACATTCAAGCTCTTTGGATGGTAGAATTCTAGAGGAGGAATGGACAGGAAAAAAGGTATACTAATCTTTTTTGAAAACTTTCGGTTGTGAAGCATTTGTCCATATTGATAAAGAAAATAGAACAAAGCTTGAGGCAAATTCCAAGAAGTGTACCTTTATTGGATATGGTGTTAATGATTTTGGTTATCTCTTATGGGATTATGAAAATAACAAAATCATTAGTGTAACACTCTTTCATACTGTAACGCTCTGATACCAAACTGTAACGCCCCCTTTCCGGGCCGGGCAGGCACTACTTCGCAGAATAACAATCTCATACTTAATTTTATATATAAGACATGCATTTAAGAAAATGAAACACATTTAAGCTCAGAGTAAATATAATAATTACTGCTACTATAAATAATCAATGGCTTTAACATTAATTCGTATGCACAACATAGTACATGATAAATATAAATATACAGACATGCAGAAACGTAATTAAAACATCATCTGGTACTTATCTTTGAAACGGTGGTAATTCCACCAACCAGGTGCAGGCCTTACACAAACCTCCTAGTCTTAGACAACTCTACTCATCAAGCTTAGTAGTGGTCACCCCTAAGATGGAACTAAGCTCCACCCCAAGGAAAGGAATCCTAGGTTGGGCTGAGGTTACAGGGAAAACACCTGGTCACAAGGAAGAAATTCTCTCCCAAGAACCACTCATACTCACTACCCACAGACTCTCCTTCCCCACATGCCTGTTCCACCCTAGGAGTATACACCTTCTCTATCACCTAGGCAATCCTTCGACTACTAACCTCCCTTTCCTTAGGTTTCAGCAATAGACCGGACTGGAAGTCTTCGAGCTCTGTGGCAGCTATAGGGTTCCTTCCAGGAGTTTTCTCCTTCCTCTACCCACTCTTTCACCTGGAGAGAGTTTCTCACAGGCCAAGAAACCTGTTCTTCCAACTTCCACCACCTCTCTCACCTGGAGAGAGTGTTGTGCAACTAGCCAACAAGCCACATAGGGTCAAACACTACACATCCACCATAGTCAATGGGAATCCAGACACAAACACCCTGGGGCAGGTACAAACAGGTGCAACAACATAACCAGGCTTAGTAGGGATGGGACACTTCCATTTTCTCAATATGGCAACACATGATAGACTCACACTCTGGATTCTCAGGGATGCATGATGAGTTGTCCATGAAGGGGTCGATTCTGACTCCACGGTTTAGAACAGAGAAGGGGTGTACCCACTTTTCAGACAAACACAAAATTTTTCCCTAAATTAACACAGGCTTTTGGTTCAGGGGATGTACGATTCAGATGGTCAGGTAGAATGGAGGATGAACCCCCAACACAACTCATCTCAGCCATTTTATTTTCATGTGCCTGGGTTGACACTTGTCACCCATGCAACTACATGTGTTCCTTCCATTCATAAGTTTCTTGTCCCTTCAAAAGAACTTAGGATAAAACATATTATTCACATGTCTTTTGGAATAATATTAAAATATTATTCCCTAAGGACTTAAGCCCCTAGGCTCAAAAATTAGTCCCTTTTCCCACCTTCCAGCCCCTAATCCCTTTCCCACTCTGTGGAATCTTAGTACCCCATCACTCATTCATCGTGGTTGGTCTGCACGTGGCAGTGTTTATATTTTTATTAATAATGTGCATAGATACATGTACAAAATCAGGCTCTTGGCCTTCAACACTTAGGCTCTCTGGCCTAATAATCACATAAGCCCACCCGATTATATTAACTTGGCTCATTAGCCTATAAAAAAAATAATTACAATTCATTTCATAAACATGATTTACAACAGGGCTCGACCTTCGGGACATTACAATTAGGAGTATAGATGTCATATTCAATGAGAAGGTCATGTACAAAGATCAGTTGCAGGGAAAGAAATAGGAAAAAGAAAAACAAGAATACACAGTGCTTGATGAGATCACTAAAAAATAAATTCCAAAGGAACCAGAAAATCAAAATGTACAACAACAGGAGCAGCAGGCACCTCAAATACCTGCAAGTGTTGTTAGAAAATCTACCAGGTTAAGTATACCCCCTGAATGATACTCTCCTTCATTGTATTATTTATTGTTGACTAATTCTGATGAACCAAAATGTTATGAAGAGGCAATGCAGGTAGACACCAAAAGGAAGTGGGAGAAAGGCATGAAAGAGGAAATGGATTCCTAGGTAAATAAACACACTTGGGACTTGGTTCAGTTACCTACAGGAAAAAGAGCATTGTAGAATAAATGGGTTTACAAATTAAAGGAAGAAGATGGAGGAGAAAAGTAGTACAAGGCTAGACTTGTTGTAAAGGGGTTTTCACAAAATAAAGGTATAGACTTTGATGAAATATTTTCTCCTGTTGTTAAAATGACTTCAATTAGAACTATTTTAAGTCTTGTGGCAGTAGAATATTTGCATCTTGAACAGTTAGATGTAACAACAACTTTTCTCCATGGGGATTTGGAGGAATAGATTTATATGCAGCAGCCACAGGGTATGAGGTCAAAGGGACGGGGAATTTGGTATGTAGGTCGAAGAAGATCTTATATGGCCTAAAGAAAGCTTCAAGGTAGTGGTATCTGAAGTTTTACAGGTTTATGACAGAACAGGGTTATAGTAGATGTCATTCTGATCACTGTGTTTATTTTAAAAAGATAGAAAATGGAAGCTTTATTATCTTGCTATTGTATGTAGATGACATGCTTGTTGCAGGGTCTAATATGCAGGATATAAATGTGCTCAAGAATAAATTAGCCAATTCATTTGTGATGAAGGATTCAGGTGCTGCAAAGAAAAACCTTGGTATGAGAATAACAAGAGACGGGAAAAATCGCAAACTGACATTGTCTCAGGGTGAGTACATAGAAAAGGTGTTGGAGAGATTTAGAATGTAGAATGCAAAACTAGTTAGTATACCTTTGGCCAACCATTTCAAATTAACTAAGGAAATGTGTCCCAAGACACAGGAGGAGATAGAATACATGTCCAGTGTCCCATATTCATCAGCAGTTGGCATCTTGATGTATGCAATGGTTTGCACAAGACTAGATATTGGACATGCAGTGGGAGTTGTGAGAAGATATATGAACAATCCAGGTAAAGAAAATTGGGAGGCAGTAAAGTGGATTCTCATATACTTGAGAGGTAATTCTAATCATGCATTATGTTTTGGACGTTCATAAATTTTTCTACAAGGATATGTTGATTCAGATATGGCAGGTGATAAAGATAGTAGGAGGAGTACCACAGGGTATGTGTTTACTATAGGTGGAACAACAGTAAGTTGGATTTCAAAACTGCAAAAGGTTGTTGCACTTTCAACAACGGAGGCATAATATGTTGCTGCTATAGAGGCTAGTAAAGAGACGATTTGGTTACAGAGGTTTATGGAGGAATTGGGAAAGAAGAAAGAGAATATCAAGTTGTACTGTGACAGTGAGAGTGCCATTCATCTTGCAAATAACTCAACCTTCCATTCAAATACTAATCAGATACAGTTGAGGTACAACTTCATACGATTTACCTTGGAATATGGACATTTGAAGCTGGAAAAGATACACACTAGCCATAATCTTGCAGACATGTTAATAAAGGGAGTAACTAGGGAGAAACTGAGTTCCTGCTTAGTTTTAGTTGGTCTTCAAGAATGAATATGTTAGGGTTTTTTTCCCTAGAGGGTAACCCTCTTTTATGAGGGAAATATATTGTGGCTATGATGGATGGCAAATATTGTATTCTGAGATAGGAGACTATGAGAGAAAGAAGAGGAAGTTATAGCAGGTTTGTTATAGGTTGTATCCCTTCATATGATGGATAATAATAAAGGAAGGACCTGGCAATTTATCTGGTGGATGTATCCAACACTGAGAGAACCACGTAAATCTGTGTCTCTATTGTATTGTGTATCTTCTATGTTTTGTTTCCGCATTTGTTTTATTTTATTGCTCCATGGTCCTATTTTTCTAACAGGTTGGTACTTAGCCCCTAGCTTAAGAAACTAGCGGCTCTACTTCAACATGAAGTCTAGAGGATGAAAGTGTTTCCCCGTAAGATTCGTTTCATCCAACGAAAAAGGTGGAGGAAATGAATCTTCAAATACTAGACTAAGGACTTGACTCAAACAAAGAGGGGGAAAAATATTTCATTTTTTAACGAGCTTAACATAGAAACAAGAACTATGCTCATAACCCCTATTTCATTTTTTAACGAGGTTGCCACAAAGACGAAAAAACTATCCTCCTTAGTGGTTTCATTTTTTAATGAGCTTGAAATTAGAAAACTATGCTCAAAGACCTCTGTTTCATTTTTTAACGAGGTTTCCTCAGATATTCAAAAACTATCCTTGATGTCTTCTTGATCATGGATTCCAAGAGGACAATGCTCTGGAAGGACACCATGTCAAGGGCCAAAAATCGGTCATGGCTTCCAAGAGGTCTTTGCTGGAAGGAAGAAACACACTCTCGAAGGACACCATGTCAAGGGTCACTACAGGAGTAAAGAGGTTAGGCTCCAATAGACCTACCAAAGATATTACCATGTCAACTACTAGATCCAAGTCATAAAGGAGTGAGCTTATAGTGAGAGGCTCATCTGCATCGACAACTAAAGGCATGGGAGACAATGCCACATAATTGACCCGTGGCGGGGGCGATACCATTTTCATATATGAACTATTTTGGGAGGTAATCCAGTCAAGGCCAATGAATGAAAGTTGATCAATAGTCACAATTCTTCCATCGTGAGGGAAATATATCACATAAAAAAGAGTGGACACAATAGCTTTCATGGCATAGACATAATCCATCCCAAGGAGTAAAGAGAAATCCAAGGGTTCTTGGACTACCATGACATCAATAAAGACAATTTTCCTTCCCAAAGTTAAAGGAAATTGAGGAAGGGTCCCTAAAGGTTGACTGGTTCTTCTGTTAAAAGTTAACAGATTCTGCATAACCGGTGCAAGTGGAGGACAACCCAAAGATTTTCAAGCAAAAGAGGACAAAATACTAATGGATGCACCTTCATCTATAAGTGTCTGAGGAACATCTCGACCAAAAACATGTATTGTAATCTAGAAAGGAATGTGAGAGGGAAGACGAGGTCCATTTGGTACACCCCAATCAAAATTGATGGCCTCATAACTTGGAGGGCGTTCCACGGGAGAAGGAGGAATAGCCCCCGACATGGTAGATTTCGTATCAATGAGAAAAACATGGGCAGTATCAGGTTTACTCTCTGGCAGGAGAGTAGGATCGACCGATGGAGAGATCAGATCGACCACTTGGGTTTCATTCTCCAAGGGGAGAATGGGGTCGATAGGTGAAAATGGATCGACCACTTGGGTTTCAGTCTCTAACAGGAAAGTGGGATCAACCAAGGATGGGATTGGATAGACCACTTAGTCTACTGGTTCAACCAAAGACGTGACCATATTGACCACTTGATCAATTGGATTGACCAACAATGGGTCCGAAATGATCATTCCATCAACTACAGGGGTGTTGAGAGAAAATTTACGATAAGTAGATGGAAGTTGAGGCTGTGAAACAGTCATGTCTTCCAGTAATTTCAAGGCTTCATCCATACAAGGGAAAAGGTGAGTGAGATGACTCCCTTTGCATAACATGCATGGGAAATTGACTCTACTTTTCTTCTTCCCAGCGTTATCGTGACTAGTTGACGGTAGGTCATCAACATATTGTTCAGAGGCTGACGACATGGGTTGGTTAAGGTGTGTAGACCATGCTTCTATAACCTTGGATAGACCAGAGCAATCCTTAAGAAGATGACTACCCTTACAAATCCTACAAGGGTACTTGGGCTTATGGGTTGTCTGGGTGATATTGACATCATCAACATTCCCAACACGATTAATAGTAACTGGTTGTTTTCCAACATGTTTGATAGTGGTTGGAAGTTTGGATACTTGTTAATCTTTCTTCTTCTTAATCTTTCTTCTCTTCTTCTTCTTATTCACCGGGTTACTAGCTTCATAACTTTCACTCGACGAAGAAGATGAAATGAAAGGTGACCTTGCAAGTGAAGAAGGCAAAGAAGACCTTACTGGTGAAGAAGGTGAAGGATCAACATGAGGTTGATGCTCTTGGGGGGGATTTCTTACGACCGAAGCACTTACTGCATTCAATATTACCTTAGTGGAAAACAACCATATTGGTAATCCAATTGTGATACCTGGAAGGCTCAAAGTAGTGATGTGAGGAGGACCAATGTTTCCATAAGAAGGAAAAACAAAATTTTCCCCTGGAGCAGAGGTTCCTTCATTGGTCATTTCGAGAACTCACGCCATTAAATAAATATCCAATCTAGAGTCCTCTAGGGAAAACAAACAACACACGCTAAAAATCTAGTAAGCAAGCAAGAAAACAAAACCTTCTCACAATGAACGCACTAGTTGGTGATGAAGTCCAATGTCATGGGAAAAAAGCAAGAAGGGGCTGAGATAGAGCGTGTGGAAAAGTTACATTGATGAACTGCTTAACAGACTTACACCTTGATGCAAGCTCCCACACATAATCATGGGTATACCCTCCAAGGAGCCCAAGTGAGTTTGGCCAACGTTGATTCTAGGTACCGTGAAGACTTGCCCCTCCACACACCTTGTGTAAAGAACCTAAAGAGACAAACCACTAAGGTTACCAATCACTACAGTGATTCCTTGGGAAACAGTCGACAATCTGATCCACGCACAAGGGCAGGGTATCTAGCCCAAAATCAATTTGAAAGGATTCCACTCATCATTGTGGATATACCTCTCAAGTGACCCCCATAATACATGTAATCTCTACACCAAGACCAACAAAGTAGGGTGAGTAACTCTGCCAGTCTTAATGCGACCTTGTGATTGATCCTTGTGTTAGAAGGGCTTCCCAGAACAAAATGTAGTAAGTAGATTTAACTCTCCCTATCACAAGATACTATGTTTGTTTGCATCTTTGGAAAGTTATCTTTCACACCTATTCCAAATCCCTATGACTAATCTAATGTAGGTTTTCCACCAAAAAATATAAAAATGTCTAATCATTTTTTATAAGTGCTTTTATTTTATGGCTATTGTTACTCAATAGGAAAATGGAGTGAACAATATGGTGTTTTGACCGACTTGAAAGTTATGCAAAGAGATGAATATGCAATCTTTTCATTTCGATGAAAGATATGCTATGAGAAGGAGAAAACATTTATCATTCCCATATACACAATGTCCCAAAATATATTAAACTCATTAATATCAAGATTCTCAGGAAATGAGAAAAAGGTACTATACGCCAGTGCACGATTCACGCCCCCCCCAGCCATGAGGGGGAATTATTTTCATAATTTAAGATAAAAAAATGCTAAGAATCATGCAATTCCACTACTTCAAATGCAAGGATTCCCCCAATTAAATCTTTTCGTTTCAAAATTTTTACTAAAAGCAATAATGAACTTTGTTAAAACAAAGAAACCCAAACTAAAAGTTTTCTTTTAAAGCCAACTATTCAAAAGAAATATGATCTTTCCCTAAACAATTCTAAAGAAAACACACACTTTGTAATTGAAAGACACTCAAAGCAAGAGACTAATCCCTCAAAACCAAACAAAGCAAAGATGGCTAAAAGAAACTCAAAGAATTTCAAGCAGACTGTAAACAGATCAATATAGGCTCCAAAAGTTCAATCCAACTGATCAAAGCAAAACTGGGCATCAAAAAGACAAGAAGACCTAATCCAAAACTTTTACAAATGAGTTCGCAGCCTAGTAGTGGGGTACAGTGTGAGAATTAGGGATTCTCGCAGTCTAGATACATGCAGGGTGCGGGAAGGTCACACTAAATTGAACAGTAGGGTGCGAACATCAATGATTCTTGCAGGCCATAGAGAGGTATAGTGCGAGAAGGTTTGTAATCAAGAAAAAATTGGAAAAAGGACAAAACGTTTGAGTGAATTTTTAGATCTAGAGAGTCTGGATGGATCTCCCACAGACTCATAGACCATAAATCAAGCAATCAAAGAAATGGAAACTAGACTAACTAGGAAACAATCTGTTCCCTAGTGGAGTCGCCAATTTTGTTATAGGATAAATCGGTAGGTGCAGACACTAACTGATCTCCTTAGATCCACCTAGATCTAGAACAAAACACACCATAACATGACGCTTTCCTTAAGTTTTAGATATTGGATTTACTAACTAAAGATGGATATGTGACATACCATTTAAATGCCACTTTCTCTCGCCATCGCCATCCTATCTTCATTCCAACACTCATACAATGATTATCCTACAAGAGAATGCAACCAACTAAAGTGACAGTATTAGCATAAACTCAATATAAACCTATGTATGTGATCAAGGAATCATACAATAAAATAGAACAAGATTTATAGGAAGGAATCATATTACTGTATCATATTAAATGTGAAAGAGAGATTACAACCATGGCCTTGATGTCGTAAGGTCCCTTCCAACTGTCCTTCATTCCCCACACACTTCTTGCTCCAAGGATTCTGAGATAATGGATCTAATAGCTAATCACAATCTATCTTGACAAATCAAATCTCAAAGCCACTCTAACCAAGCTAACACTCCCAAGCCAAAAAAAACTCAAGCTAATCCAAAAATCTCCAAAGCTAACTTTCTTCATGAGAGCTCCTCTCCTTTTATAAGTTGAAGAGGATAAGGTGAGGAGGTTAGGATGATCCCACTAAATCATGAAATCGAGTAAGATCCAAACCATTCAGATGCCACCTCACCATGGAAGTTTCTCCTTCTAGAAGCATCGAGAAGATGCTCGTTTTTCCCACATATGAGCATTCTCGCACCCTACCTATAGAGAAACCTGCAAACCTCTCGCAACGCAGCTATGGTGCAGCCTGCAAGAATCAGGCATTCTCGCACCCTATCCATAATGCAACATGCGAAAATCATCTTTAATAGGGTTTTCATAAAGGAAAATGCAACTTATTTTCTCAAGACAAGTTCTTCTCCCTTATTTCTTCAGGAACTCAGGCCACTGACCGCTCTGAAGGAAACATATAGGTTTACATCATTAACAGTCATAGGGATGGTGGAAATAATGTGTAACAATTCTAGCCATGTTATGTGAAGTCCTCATCATGGAATTTATTCTTGTTTTCCAACACTCCTAGGATTTGTGGCCAAATCCACTACAGTTGTAGCATCTCATGGTGTTACAGTGAAAAAAAATTTGTCCTACTTGATCACATCTCCAACACCTTATGGTGTTATGAAATCTTCCATTATATCTTCTTTCATAATATCTACATTCAAAATCTTTGTGACCGTATTCACTACATGAATAAAAATGACCATGAAAAATACTTTCATACCTTTGCTTTGGTGTCCCAAAGATAGCTTCTTGATGTCTTCCTTTCTTTGTTCTTTTGAAATTTTCCTTGTCTTGTGTAGATGGCTTCTTGTCAACATTGTCTTCCTTCTTTGATGGAATTACCTCATGCTTCTTTGAGGTGCTTTCTTCAACATGTGTAGCTTCTTCTTTGTATCCAAACCCTGATTTATCACATGGTGATCTTTGAATTTCCAATATCTCATCCAAGATTTGTGAGGTATTCAAGAATTTGTTTGACTTCTCTACCTTCTTTCTAAGGTCAACAACTTCAACTTCTAACTTAGCACATGACTCTTCCTTTTCATTAATTTGATTCTTCAAAAGTTCTTCTACCCTTTTGGCTTCTTCAATTTGGATCTTGAGATGAATAATAGTTTCAAAATGTTTTCTAATCTCATAATCTACCTTCATATATTCTTTTTCATTCTTTAGTCTTGTGATCTCTTCTTCCTTTTCTTCTAATTGAGTCTTATTTCTCTCTTCTTGTTCCTTGAGCATTCCCTTTAACTTCAATATGTGCCTTTGACTT
>JZKD02S1507024.1:0-10637 GCA_000966675.3 Picea glauca
TGATGTTGAGTTGTCGGGATCACCTATTACTTGTTCACCCCCTGGTGCTCTTTGTAAGCAATATGTTGTTGATTTGTGCACTAAGACTAATGATTGTGTTGTTTCTCCCATATTTTAAAAACACACTACAGGTATTGGGTCTCAACTGCTCAGGAAGATGGGATACATTGGAGGACTTGAGAAGAATAGACAGGGTATTGTTATTCCTATTACAATTGATATGAATTCACCAAGAATAGGTCTTGTCTATGATAATGTCGTTGCATCATTGCCTACAACTAGCCTTGTTGTGACCAAGGAAGTTTTATTTGTTGCATGTGGAGTTCAGACTGGTTTTCTAGAAGAGCAACCTACTATTGATTGTGTTGAACATATTGATGAGTTGGTTGTTCCTAACACACCATAATTTGAGAACATTGTTGTTGATGACATTGTTGTTGATATGTTGGGTTGTTCTACTCCTGAGAGTACATCAAAACCTGGGCCAAATTCCTTTGATTAGATAGCACATAAATTTGTGCTATGTCATCATCCTTGCCATAAAAATCGAAGGAATGACAATCATGCTTTATGATCCTTGTATAAGAGATGTGAAAGACACGACCATGGACCGGTACCGACTACCAGGATAGGCTATGGTTGGATTGATGAATGGTCATGAGAGAATCTAAAAATATGCTTAAGGACTTCATATCGTTGTGTATCATCAGTTGTATAGTCATGTAGCATTCCTCTTTCTTACTGATTGCTTTGGAATATATTGACCGAGGATCAACCAACATGATAGTCGACTGGGATAATGGTTAACTAAGGTTCAACTAGACTTTGTCTGAGTATTCATCAACTAAGATTTGACTGAGTTGTCTGCTAATTGGTGTTTTTTACGAGACCTATTGTTGATACTTTGATCCCTCAATTGTGTTTAAGGGGGGGAGTAATTACAATTGTTAATGTGTAAACCCAATAGATGTCTTTCTATTGACTCAATTGCTTCTTGTTGAATTGACTTGGATGTGTTGTCTTGTTTTCTAGTCGACATATCAACTAGGATTATGCTTGGAAAACAATTTTGCAATAGATGATTTCCTTTTTGCATTAATCAGCGTTGATGGTGACAATGTTTAAACTTCTTCAAGAGTGTTTATGTACCATAGTTGATCAAATTTTGTAGTCAAAACAAATTTAGGAGGGAAATTTGTGTGTTATGTAATTTGTTTTCCTCCAAGTTGAGTTTACATGGGGTTCTTGGAACATTAGGTTCTATCGTAAACCTCACCTTGTCTATTAAGGGAGTTGACTAATTCTTTGGGTTAACCATCGACTAAATATGGTTGACCATTTCCACATTTGGATTCTAGATCCTCATTTTATGGGCAGGTACAACCGACTCCATCCTATGATTGTTGGTGTTGGCACAGGGGCAGACCTAGGTTTCAACGCTCAAGAGCGTACCAACAAAAACCTAACTATTGCCCCTTTTGGCAACACCTGCGAAGCAGATGAAGTCTCACCCGAGGTAGAGGCAGGGGTGGTTGTAGGACTCGGATGTCTGCAACCTTAGTTGGGACACCGATCTGTGATTACAACACCTTAACAGAGCACTTAGTAGTTATAGTTCATAGTATTCACTTCGCAGAGAAAACCCTAATTACAGAGCAGCACAGTATTCAACCAGATCTAACATATAGACGCACTTAGCATAAGGGAACAGATCAGATCTAGCATTCATTCACATTACTAAGCACTAAGATATTATATAAAATACATCTAAACATACATTATTGCATTAATCATATGAACAATAAACAATCACAATNTGATGTTGAGTTGTCGGGATCACCTATTACTTGTTCACCCCCTGGTGCTCTTTGTAAGCAATATGTTGTTGATTTGTGCACTAAGACTAATGATTGTGTTGTTTCTCCCATATTTTAAAAACACACTACAGGTATTGGGTCTCAACTGCTCAGGAAGATGGGATACATTGGAGGACTTGAGAAGAATAGACAGGGTATTGTTATTCCTATTACAATTGATATGAATTCACCAAGAATAGGTCTTGTCTATGATAATGTCGTTGCATCATTGCCTACAACTAGCCTTGTTGTGACCAAGGAAGTTTTATTTGTTGCATGTGGAGTTCAGACTGGTTTTCTAGAAGAGCAACCTACTATTGATTGTGTTGAACATATTGATGAGTTGGTTGTTCCTAACACACCATAATTTGAGAACATTGTTGTTGATGACATTGTTGTTGATATGTTGGGTTGTTCTACTCCTGAGAGTACATCAAAACCTGGGCCAAATTCCTTTGATTAGATAGCACATAAATTTGTGCTATGTCATCATCCTTGCCATAAAAATCGAAGGAATGACAATCATGCTTTATGATCCTTGTATAAGAGATGTGAAAGACACGACCATGGACCGGTACCGACTACCAGGATAGGCTATGGTTGGATTGATGAATGGTCATGAGAGAATCTAAAAATATGCTTAAGGACTTCATATCGTTGTGTATCATCAGTTGTATAGTCATGTAGCATTCCTCTTTCTTACTGATTGCTTTGGAATATATTGACCGAGGATCAACCAACATGATAGTCGACTGGGATAATGGTTAACTAAGGTTCAACTAGACTTTGTCTGAGTATTCATCAACTAAGATTTGACTGAGTTGTCTGCTAATTGGTGTTTTTTACGAGACCTATTGTTGATACTTTGATCCCTCAATTGTGTTTAAGGGGGGGAGTAATTACAATTGTTAATGTGTAAACCCAATAGATGTCTTTCTATTGACTCAATTGCTTCTTGTTGAATTGACTTGGATGTGTTGTCTTGTTTTCTAGTCGACATATCAACTAGGATTATGCTTGGAAAACAATTTTGCAATAGATGATTTCCTTTTTGCATTAATCAGCGTTGATGGTGACAATGTTTAAACTTCTTCAAGAGTGTTTATGTACCATAGTTGATCAAATTTTGTAGTCAAAACAAATTTAGGAGGGAAATTTGTGTGTTATGTAATTTGTTTTCCTCCAAGTTGAGTTTACATGGGGTTCTTGGAACATTAGGTTCTATCGTAAACCTCACCTTGTCTATTAAGGGAGTTGACTAATTCTTTGGGTTAACCATCGACTAAATATGGTTGACCATTTCCACATTTGGATTCTAGATCCTCATTTTATGGGCAGGTACAACCGACTCCATCCTATGATTGTTGGTGTTGGCACAGGGGCAGACCTAGGGTTCAACGCTCAAGAGCGTACCAAAAAAAACCTAACTATTGCCCCTTTTGGCAACACCTGCGAAGCAGATGAAGTCTCACCCGAGGTAGAGGCAGGGGTGGTTGCAGGACTCGGATGTTTGCAACCTTATTTGGGACACCGATCTGTGATTACAACACCTTAACAGATCACTTAGCAGTTATAGTTCACAGTATTCACTTCGCAGAGAAAACCCTAATTACAGAGAAGCACAGTATTCAACCAGATCTAACATATAGACGTACTTAGCATAAGGGAACAGATCATATCTAGCATTCATTCACATTACTAAGCACTAAGATATTATATAAAATACATCTAAACATACATTATTGCATTAATCATATGAACAATAAACAATCACAATGCACAAAGCAACCATAACACAGCATATACGTGGTTCACCCCCAACCTGGGGCTACGTCCACCAACTCTTATTCTCTTTATTATATTCTTTCAATGCACAAAGACACAAAAACAACTCCGCATAGGACAAAAGATCACACACCTCGCTAGATCCTCCTTCCTCAAGCTTGGTACAGCATAGAGCCTTCTTACAATCACTTTCACTTAGTTCTGCAAGTTCTCAACACACACTATGCCCAGAGCATTTACAACTATTACTTGCACTTAGCCTTAGCATTGCACACTTGCACTTAGCACTTAGCATCACCCATTTGCCACTAGATTACATCGCCTAGCTATCTATTTATACATTACAAAAGAGGCCTAAACATGGGTAAACCCATGGAACGACATCCCCATATCCATTACATAAGCCCAAAACCCAAAAATACCTAAAAAGGGGTCGAGATCATATGATCTCCGCTTCGAATTGCGCTTCGTCTTTGACAGCCTGTCGAAGTCCCAAAAGTAGGTCAAACATGACCAAGGATCCTCAAAACTTGGTCAAGGGCCAACAGGCCCCCAACACTCACCTGTGACTCATCCTGAGTCACTCTGGTCTGGGTAGATCTTCTTCAAAATCCTCAATCTTGGCTCAAGCTGCTTCGACTTGTTTCCGCGCCAAGGCCTCCTGCTCGGAGAACTCTTGGATAAATGCTTCATTGGCAGGTCCCTCTAAGCATTGTTGAGCTGCAATGATGACTTGTTCCAACTCTTCTCCTCAGCCTTCAATCTCTGCAAATAGTTGGCAAGCCTTGTCCTGGATTTGTTGGAGCCTCTGAGTCACTTCCATGACTTTTCTCTGAATGGTGTGGACCTGTTGTTGAGAAGTGCATTGTTCTTTGGATCGCTTCATCCTCTTGACTATTGACAGGGGCTTCAACTGCACCTATATTATTTCTACTTTTTGTTTTTCCTCCTAGAGCTATGACTCCAGTGCCTTCAATTCAGGATCCTCAGTGAGTCGCTCATAAGTCTCGGCACTACGATCACTTAGTTGTTTACATTCCATGGTGAGGGCCTTGATTCTCTCAATTGTGCTTCGAGTAGTTTCTTCTCTTTGATCTCGTACATCTGATGGAGTGTTGGGAACTGTTCGTAGCTCCAAATCTGTGATTCTCTATTGAAGTTGTTGGATAGCTTCTGCAAGTTGCGCTACTTGATGCTCTACTAGTTCTTCTGCTTTTTTATCTAAGCCTGTCACAGAGTAAAGTGCTCTACTGACTGCTTCGTTGACTCTAAGATATTCTGTGAGCAACTGCTCTTTCTCCTGTTGGATTTGTGCTTTCTCCTCTTCAAAATTTTCTTGGAGAGAAACTCTCTCCTGCTACGCAGCTCGGTGTTTCTCTATGACTACTTTTTGTACCTACTTTAGGGCCTTTGTGTCATGTTTTGTTTCTTCCTGTGCACGACGAAGGAGAGCTTCGGTCGCATCAGCTAGTCTGCAGAGTTGGGTAGGCTCATCTCCCAACTTTGGTGCTTCTGATGGTGGGGGTGCAGTGGATATTGCGCGGCTGGATTGAAGGGAATGGTGTACCCCTCTGAGTTAAACCTCAATTTTGTCTTACATCTCCTCCTGCTTGGCTTCATGTTTATGCAAGACGTAATGCGAGGCATCTGCTACAGCTACGATGATGAAGTCGAAGTCATCGACTGTGAGCACAGTTCGCATCGTGGTTTTACTAGCTCTGGATTTCTTCCTTGAGGTAGGTTTCATGGGGGAAACCTTTCTTTTCTTAGAGGGATCAGCCTCATCAACAAGATCCCTAGGCGGTGTTACTTTGCTCAGCTTCTGCTGATCTTATTTTCCATTGGTATATTCTCTATCTACTTCGTCATCACCTCCTCATCCAGGTGATACTGAAGCGGTTTCTTTTGATGCGTTGCTCAGTTTTTATACATCTTCGGTCTTCTTCCTTATGCGGGCTCCAGGTGTGTCATGAGTGGCCTCTGAGCTGTCAATGAGTTCAGGATCAGACATTTTTGTGGGGTCAGTAGGGATAAGGAGCTCTGCAGATCAGTCCTTGGTTATCTCCTCGAGGTCCTCCTATGTGAGCTTATAGTATGATTGAAGCTCTTCTTTATGCTCGTCTGCACGTACAGTGATATAAATGAAGTGTCGATCTGCACAGAACTTCATGAGAGGTCTAAACCGGTGCAGGGTGTTCAGCGTCATGCAAGGGACAGCCCGGATATTCGTCTTCAACTGGAGATAGTACGTATGGAATATTGCATTCGACTGCCATTGTTTTCCCATATCGCTCGAGTACCAGAGTGTGGTGAACTTCGCAGCAAGCGGCTCAAACAGCTCAATGTCCGGGAAGATCGCACCTTCCAGCATCTCCCAAGCAGTAAAGGTTATGAGGATCAGGAGCCAGCTAAAGTGGAACTCATAGTCTTGATCCTAAGCTTCACGAAAATCCAATTCCAGTTGGTTGACTAAGTACTTTGCCTAGTTCATCTGGAGTCCTTCTACACATTTCCCGACGAGGTAAACAACGAATCCGGTGACCTATGTAGGTATGTTCTTTCTCACAAGATTTCCTACGATCAGTTGGCAGGCCATGTGCACTGCGCCATTCTGTATGGAAGCTACCTTATAGCCTTACGTCCCCTTTTCTACATCGCCATATGTGTCTTTGATCCTCTGTGCCAATGCGTGATCTATAGCCTTCCCTGGGTAGAAGTCCTGTGGGTCGGGTCCCTGCATGCTGAATCTGGTGATCCTATGGATCAGCATCAGATCAAATTTGATGCATCTATCTAGACATAGGTAGCTGTCATGGTAACATGATAACGGGAGCTTGACACACGTGTTAACCTCTTGGTGCCTTCCAAAGTGTGGAATCTTCATCACATTCAAGAGGGTGGACTGCGTGAGGTTCATATTAATCCATGGCTGGGGGATTATTTTCGAGTTCTTCCCCTTCGTCCTAGTCAAATACTTGTAAGGAGTGAGCATGTTGTAGTTTTTTCAGTCCCCTAGGTTGAAGTCATTGAATTTTAATGTCGCAATCTTATCCTGATGCGTTCTAATTGCACGTATCCCCCTCGAGAGGTACGCAATAACCATGGTGTAATCAAAGTCTCTTGGGATATTGTAACAACTCACCACGCCAACCAAAGGCGGGATGAAGTCAAGCAGGATAGTCAGGATTAACTTCGCGTTCGCCAATTCATCTCGATGATTGGTTCTTTTCTCTGTTGCAGGTCGGGATGGTCTGGATCCACGGGTAGTCGATGGGGAGGATTGCACTCCTCTCGTCGATGAGGCTTTAGCTCCAACGAACATCACCTTCTCAGACATAAGGTCAATTAAAACTTATTCGACGAATTTCTTTGTGGCGCTGAGCTCATCCGACATGCACGCTTAGATCGGATAACTCAGGTGGATGAATGAGTGCTCAAAGCAATAGAATAGGTGTCGATCTCAATAAACACAACGCGATAGCAATGAGTTGGCTTGGATACAATTCGCAAAAGTGTTCTCGGTGCAACAGTCAATGGAATAAGTAGGAAACGGGTAACGGGTCTCTCCGACGGACAAGAGGCCTTCATCAATGTGGTTCTACCTGTTGCGACGCGGTCCCAACGGTCTGAAGATGAGCTTTCTGGTTGTAACTGTTGTTCTATCCATTTGGGGCATCGAGCTAATGGTTATAATGATTTCAATGGCTATATTGCTTCGCCATGGTGAAGTTCCATGTTGTTTTGTTCTGATATCTCGACGAAGTTCCAATTTTGCAAACCTTCTTTCTGCGAAGTCCCTTCTGGAACATTCTGCAACTTTTATATCTTTTCTCTCTTCTTAATGATCTTTCTAGCCTTCTTCCCTGGAATCTTCTTCTCGGTATTCCTCTTTCCATTTTGATTCTTATCTCCTTCTAGCATAGTAACTTTGCGTTGTTGATGGTCTTTCATAGGGTTCAAGGCCAATACTTATTCTCTGTCTAGGGTAGGTGCTCTACTCTTCGGTGAGTCTTCTTGTATTCTTTCAACTTCGACATCCAAGTTTCTGGTTCTAAACATCTTTGATATGTTCTCGTGTTCTTCAATCAAGTGCATTATCCTCTTCCTCGTGAAGTCTCTTAATTTTTTCTTATTTTGTTCTAAGACTTCCTCTTATTTTCTTCTGGCCTGATCTTTCTCAATCCAAGTTTTTCCTAATAACATAGAAAATGGGGCGTTGTTCTCAACGAATTTAACAACCTCAAATTCTTCCTCTGTCGAAGTTCAATGAGAACTCATAGATGTTTGGGTAAGTCTTCCACATAGGGTTATCAGTTTTCCTCTAAATAATCATATCCCCCCTAATGAAGAAATCATAGCAGGCTTGCCTAAAATTTCCCAAGTTATTTCTATCATAATATTCACCTGTGTTTCCTCATCCAGAACATAGTCAATGTTGAAGTCTCCTATTCTTGTTTCTATGCATTCTTTTTCTTTGAAGATATCTGATAAGTTGATATTTCTATGATCATTCAGGGTTTCTTTGATTTGTAGCAATACATTCTCTAATTCTTTTTGGGTTTTTGTCATGGTCTTAGTTTCTTGATATTCCTTAGGATTTTCTTGTCTCATATTCATTCTTTTAGCCTTATCAATCATTCTAGGGCAATCCAAAACTTCATGGTCCATAACTTTACAACAAAGACAACTAGGTATTTTACCAGGGCATTCCCTAGAAAGATGTACTGGTCTTATGCAACTATAGCAAAGAGTTACTCCTCTCTTTATTTTGAGCGATCCCCAACCTTTCATGTATTGTGCACTAGGGTCACAGTAACTAACCTACAAAAAAATCTTTCTAGGATCCTGCATCCATTTGTTAGTCCAAACATTCTTTTTATGCATAGGAATAACATATCTTTCATTATTTCTATCAGATCTACTCATATAAAACCTTCTTTCATCTATTTGTGCCCTACTTTTCAAGTTAGGACAAAATTTATCAAACATACCTAGATCCATACTTTTGAAACAAAAATTTCCACTTATCTTACCTTTTCAATCAAAACTTTTCACTGTTCTTACCTTTATCAAGGCACAAAGCTTTAAGATCTTACCTCTTTTCTTCATATCTGACTTCTCTTCTTAGCACAGAGCTTCACAAGTCAAGTAGAATACTACGCACTAGGGCAACAGATCTATGCACAGAGATTTATTTTCTTCAGTTCTCAGCAATCACACTTTCAGGTAGAATACTTCACACTTCAGTAGTAGATCTACGCACAGAGCTTTCTTTTCTTCAGTTCTCAGCAATCATAGTTTCAGGTCCCAACAACTGAACCATTTTTTGGCACAGGGGCAGACCCAGGGCTCAATGCTCAAGAGAGCACCAACAAAACCCTAACTACCGACCCTTTCGGCAACACCTACGAAGTAGATGAAGTCTCACCCGAGGTAGAGGTAGGGGTGGTTGCAGGACTCAGATGTCTGCAACCTTAGCTGAGACATTGATCTATGATTAAGACACCTTAACAGAGCACTTAGCAATTATAGTTCACAGTATTCACTTCGCAGAGAAAACCCTAATTACAGAGCAGCGCAGTATTCAACCAGATCTAACATATAAACGCACTTTTCATAAGGGAACAGATCAGATCTAGCATTCATTCACATTACTAAGCACTAATCTATTATATCAAATACATCTAAACATACATTACTGCATTAATCATATGAACAATAAATAGTCACAATGCACAAAGCAACCATAACACAGCATATACGTGGTTCACCCCTAGCCTGGGGCTGCGTCCACCAACTCTTCTTCTCTTTATTATCTTCTTTAATTGCACAGAGACACAAAACAAACTCCGCATAGGACAGGATATGTGCATGCACCTCGCCATATCCTCCTTCCTCAAGCTTGGTATAGCACAAAGCCTTCTTACAATCACTTGCACTTAGCTCTGCAAGTTCCCAACACACAGTATGCACAGAGAATTTACAACTATTACTTGCACTTAGCCTTAGCATCACACACTTGCGCTTAGCACTTAGCATCACCCATTCGCCACTAGCTTACATCGCCTAGATATCTATTTATACATTACAAAAGAGTCATAAACATGGGTAAACCCATGGGCCGACATCCCCATATCTGTTACATAAGCCCAAAACCCAAAAATCCCTAAAAAGGAGTCAAAATCCCGCGATCTCCGCTTCGAATTGCGCTTCATCTTCAATAGCCTGTCGAAGTCCCAAAAGTAGTTCAAACATGACCAAGGATCCTCAAAACTTGGTCAAGGGACAACAGTTGGTTTCATCCATGAATGAAACCTATTTATAGATTATCCTTATGGATCGTTCTATCTTCTTCTTGAGAGATCTCCTTGTGTTATTATGGAGTGTGCTTGTGCTTAAATCCAACAGTGTCTTTAGACACCACCACTTCTCTCAGATCCTCCATTCTTCTCTCTGGTTATCTACCAGTACCAACAAATATTTCCTATTCAATTTATTTAAACTCAGACTGTATATGCTATATTGATGCCAAATGGTCTTCATTATTATTTACAAAAGTAACATGTCATTGCTTAATTTCATCCTCCATAAAATCAATGAGTTCATCAAAATCGTTGGCCCATGATGTTTTAATTGTGCTCAACTCTATTTCTAATTGTTCTTTTGTTATTATGCCATGATTTCTTACAAACTGTGGACCTTCCAGGTCCTTAAAAAATTCTAGTGCTTTTAAGAATGCATTGCTTATTTTATCATTTACTCTTGTACAGTTGGCAATTAAATCTCTTTACATTTTTATCCTTTTCACCCATCATGTTGTTAGTTGTTTTATTCTTCGATTTGAAGGTAGCTACCAATGATTTGTATGATAGTCACTTAGACTTGTCACTTGTGCAACGAAAGTACTCAAGGCGCTTTTATAGTAGCCTTCATCATTCTCCAAATATTTTTGCAAATATTCTGTTAGGTTGGAAATTCTTTGAGATAGGTTCCTCG
>JZKD02S1507035.1:0-10637 GCA_000966675.3 Picea glauca
TATTTACATCTTTGAAGTATCATGTCAATGATTTTATCACAATATTAAGTTTCTTTGGAACAAATGTGAGGCATAGTCTAAGCAAAGACTAGGAAAAGGATCACATGTTCATAACCAATTGAATGTTGATAGGAAATGATATTATATTATTCATTACTATTATAGTGAATATGTCAATATTGACATCTTTGAAGTATCATCTGAATGGTTTTATGACAATATTAAGTTTCTTTGGAGCAAATGTGAGGCATAATCTAAGCATAGACTAGGGCAAGGATCATATGTTCATAATGAAGCTATTATATATAGTAAAGGTGTATTTAATTCTATATAACCAATTGAATGTTGAAAGTGAAGATCGCATTTTTGTTTCATGGTTTTCATAAATAAATTAATGGTATAAAAACTTTTTTAAGAGTTGCTTTGGCTCTCAAATGGTATTGAAATTTTTTTTTAGAGTTTCTTTGGCTCCCAAGCAAGTTGTGCTTCTTGAATATTGATAATCCACAATAAAAAGGAGATAGCCTTCCTTCACAATAGGCGTGGACTAAGATTGAAGCATTATACGGTCGATTATTATGAAAGTGTTTTTAATTATTATTTTTAACTTTTGTGGACTTTCATCATGCCAACTCTATCCTTTACTACGGTTCTTCGACCTTTCAGGGCTTTAAACCGAGCCATGGCTGTAAAATCACCCTAAAAATGTGGGCTTCCATGTGGACTCGGACTAGGACCAAAAACATTATTTGACAAAGTATAATTTTTATTTTGTGCTTATGTTTTTTTGCAACTGATCAAGTGGAATCAATTTAGGTAATTGAGATGGTATGTTTTTAATCTGTTATCCATATCTTTGAGCATGGTTAAGAATGCAATGATGTTTATGTGGCATTTGTTTTTGGTACCATGATTATCACATGATAGTTATAATTATTGCACATGCATCTTTATCAACATGAGCGGTAGTCATGTATTGTGTTAGGTTGTTGTATTGAGTTGCAATGCAGTGTGGACATAGATCAACCATATTAAGGTCCATTCTAGTCACATTTGATTACTTGTTGGTTAGAATGATATATTCTTGTTTTATATTTATATTTTCATTGTGATGAGCTAGGATTTTTCCAAGGATGTCATCTTGAGATATGCAATTTCATTTATTAATTTCACTAAACAAGGAGTAATGGGAATTCCAACCATGTTCAAGGGAGTAATTGTACCCTTTGTCTACAACCCTATCTATTCTTACTTCTTAGTGAATAAGATGCACTAAGGTGCCAAGGATAGACCATAGTCACGATGTGTTTATGGTCTATGGGTGGGGCCATACATGACAAATATTGGTCTAGGTCTTGTCCTATAGTGGTAGAGTATGATGTTATGGTGTTGATATTTGGAGGAGCATCGTTGTTGAAGAATGAGTTTCATATAGCCTACCTTATTGGTACAAAGATTGTTTATTGTGTTGATGATGCAAGGATTTTTCATCACTTTTCCATAGTTGCTTGAAATGACATGCATTGCATGCTAATAATTAAAAAATATATTAATGGCCAAGGTCCTTAAACACCTATAAACACAATTCTTTATTATCATGACATGGTATCTTCCAGTCTTCCTGGGTGTGTGGAGGGTGGGCTAGGAAATCTCTATAACCCTGTGTTGCCTGAGAATCCATGGAATTCTAGGTGAGTTCTATTGGGGGATTCAATGCACAATTATGATTGGATTTCCTTGAAGAAGGCAAGGGCCCTGGAGTAAGAATTGCTTGGGTAATTTCCCAAGGTGTGAAGCTTGGTGGGTTAGCTCAAGTCGATGAGAGTTGTGAATTACAAACAAGAGGTCATAGGAAGTCACGGGGTCAAGTCCCTTGGCATATATTGAAGAAGATATTGTTCGGCATCAACTAGTTGTAGCATACAATCAATGGATAAATTGTTGTGTTGCAACATGCAAGTGATAATAAAATTGTTGGTCATTAATTTGCAATGACATAATGGTATCATAGGTGCTCCTCATGATGGAAATGTGTATGCATGGTTCACTAGATGTCGATAGATCTAACAAAATGTTTAAATATTGAAAAGTGGATGTCAAGGATCAACAATATGATGGATAGTTTGAGTGGGGTCTTAGATACTTCATGAAATATTATTTGAAGTTGGCTATCACCATATTAGAATTTAAGAATGCAACAATTACAATACTACATTCAAGACCAAGGACAATTTATACAAGTGGTAGTTTATTTCATTTGTATTGACCAACAAAGTAAACAAATTCATGCGACTAATGGAACAATTGTTACAACTGTACATTGGTATGTTTGTAGTATTTTATTTGGATGATACAATGATTTTAGTAGCAAGTAAAAAAGTGCATATGCACCAATTGATGTTGGATTTTGAAGTGTTTTTGGAGTAACCAGAAGAAGTGTGAGTTCTTCAAGGAAAAATACTTGTACTATACCTTGGGTTTGTGGTGTGTAAGAATTAATTGCACCTAAATCCATAAAAAAAAAATTGAATGGGGTTGTTGGTTGGGCCATGCCTTATATAATATCACTAAAGTAAGCAATGTTCATTGCATAGCAAATTCTCTATTTCCCAATGATTTGGTATATGAATATGCGAGGATTTTAGGGGCTATACTTCATTTAACATATTTCACAATGATTATGATGAAAACAAAGGCTAATGTCAAAGGATTGAGGTAGGATGGAAGGTGGAGAATTTTCTTCAATGTGAATTTAGATGATGTTAGGTAGCATTGTTTTGATGATATTGAGTTTTATGTTGTGAAGCATTGGAGACACTACTAATTTCTTAAGGAGTTTATTATGTAAATGTAATATCATGCCCTATTGTTCATTAATACATACGTGAAGGTAAATCAAGGGGACATGAGACTAGTTGATTTTTTGTAGAGCCACACATTCAAAGTAAATCACAAGTTCGAAGGAAGAACAAGGTTGAAGATGCATTAAGTGGGAGGGTTGTAACCTTGGGATTGGCTCTGTGCAAAATAAAAAGTAAGTGGGAGCTGCAAAGAACCTCGGAGCTACTTGTTGTGTACAGTAAGAAATTAAAGAAAATAAACTTATGCCATGAAGGTTGGACAGACCACAGTAATAATGGAACCCTAAGCTTATTCCGAGAACAACATGCCAATATTTTTCTCTTTTCCTTTTGGAGGAAGGTTGGGGTTGGGTATCTCTATTCCATTATTTTGGTTAATGTGCGTGGTTATCACAAATATTCATTGTTAATTTGTGTATATCCTCACTTAAAGTTCTACGTTGGAGGTAGGAGTAGTAAGAGAATAGAATTCATGACAGTAGCTCAGGGTTTCTTTTAATGAGTTTATAGTGATCCACATTAACCATTGCAATCTATGGTGACCTTTGGAGAGAAAGTTCAAACTTTATATTTTGTTTGTAAATGATATGAGAATGGAATCATGGATCAATGAATTTAGAATGACATTTCTCATCAAGCAGTCACTAAAGGCACTATGTTTTTGAAGACTTCGTTGTTTTGTTGTTCATTTCAAGAATAGTCTTATCAACATGTATTTATTTTGGTAAGATGAAGTGAAGTTGGTCTAGTGGTTTAGTAGTCAATTCAATTTCTTGTGGAATCTCCAAGGTGGAATCTCTTGCAAGTTTGTACATGGGAAATTAAAGCAAGTTATGGCTCTCTTTTAGCTAACGTGATAGTGTGCCCAACTATAGGTGTATCCAGATGAAGGACAATGAGTCACTTAGAACATGAATTATGCATGGTCCAAGATGCTATTTTTTATTAATAATTTGTGATTAACATAGCTTGAAATATGAGTAGTTAAGGGCATAATCAAAGGGTTATTTTGTTGACCTTGCACTGAGGACGTCGCTTCTCAAGAAGGGAAGAAAGGTAACATAGTGAATTGATTAACTTGAAACAAATAGTGAAATTTTGATTTAGATTTATTCCATGACTATCAACAATGTTTGTCTCTTGTTCAAATTGTGAATTCGTGTTAATGGGACAAAGTTTTGTTGCTAATATAACCCAATGGATATTCCATCTATGTATGCTTCCAAATGTGTGAAATACAAAATGGTTGTCCACTTTGAGATTATAGGGTTATAGGTTGTTGTGTTTACTCCAAGGGTTATTTGTGTAAGTTTTAAACCTGTGAAGTAAAGCAATGCATTTAGATTCTTAAGCAAAACAGAAAATAATCAATGGCTCATACACATGGTACACAGAGCTTTACGCTGGAAACACTTAACGGGAGAAAATCGGTCTTCCTTGGTGTCGCACCTTTCAACTCTTCATTGTATTAATTTCACCATTCACCATACAATATATACAATGTTTTAGGTATTTTGTAGCTACCAAAACCCTAGTCCCTTAATCCGAGATTAATTTAGAAAACCGCTAAAAATAGCAAAAACCGCCCAAAAACAATTTTTGGGGCATTGCCCCAGAGTCGAATGTTGCGCGTAACTAGGGGGGGCATGCCTAGGCCCCCCCTAGGAAGCGCCTGGTGCACATGACACAGAGCGACAGAAGTTGGGATCGTCAGACACAGCTGTCGATTGTAACACCCTGTTTAACCCAGATTGTAAATATAACTGGACTGGCCAAAGACTATGGAAAACTCATAAGTATGAATATGTGATGTAAATGGACCTACGGGAAGAGGTCAATAAATGTGAATAACACTTTGAATTTATTGCAGGACTGTTGAGAGGGGATGTGCAGAAAAGAGACCACAATGGCAGTGGAGGACACCTGAAAGGGTGGCGTTAACTTCCACCGAGAATTTAATATCGTATTTGGACTCCACTGGCCCGGAGAACCAAAAGCGGCTCGCTGGCCCTGAAATTCAATGTCTCGCAGGCTGGTAGGCGGATGGCTTGATGAGGGATGGGATGGTGAACCGCCCATCCGTAGAGCCGTCTGGCCTGATCGGCGCGAGGGTAATCGTGCCACACACAACTTCGCGAGAGGATAAGGCGTATGGCAGAGACGATTGAGAGGGCGGACACAAGGGGAACTCTGGCAATTTTTACACAGAGTGAGTGATAGTAGAGAGGAAGGATTGCAACCTTCACTCCCAGTCACTGGAAGACAGAGAGACACAGTCTCAGAGTATCGTGGTCTCAKCTCGGGGGTGGCTAGTGGTAAATCCTTTGGGAGTCGYTGAGCCTACGGTTGGGTGGAAATGAGCACTCCTCCCAGCAGTGCACCCACTTCTGGTGTTATTTCTGATAAGTATTTTATGTATTACATCTTGAAATTTCATATACTGATATACATATACTCACAGCACTGTGAAATTGTGAACGATTTTTAGTGTAAGAATGTCTATGTGGTGTTTTGTTAATGGTTAATGGGCATATGCTTGTAATAGAGGAAACCATGCATGACTTACATTGATAAATGGATTCTAATCATGCCCAGTCATTCTCGGGAAGTTGTTTTCCCCTTATCTGYTTCCGGAAATGCCCCGGTAGGGACCCCTTCACAGAGATTCCCTCTTTAGAAAGGTTCACCAAGAACCCAAAAYAGGGACTTGATCGCGCAGGTCTTATTAAACCCTGTAYGAGGAGGAACAACCCTCTTAAGGTTCTGAGATAGYAGTATTGTGAGATGTAACGAGTCGACGGATGAGATCTCGTTGGAGGACCCATAGCCATTCACGACCATTAGATCATCGTGAGCAATGAGAAATCGGGATCGTAGATCCCAAGATCCAAAAGAACATTTGAACCAATGACCTTCCCAGATCCATGAAGTGGTGGAAGGTGCACACGATGGGACAATCCGAGCCGTTGGATCGAGTTAAGATACTCGGAGTCTAGCCTCCGGAGTGTGCACAGAAGAAGATAGATCTGGACCGTTAGATCTGAGCAGAGATCCCGACAGTCGTCGGATCTGTGGAAGTTACGCGGAGAGTAAGTCCTTATGGATAGGAGGAGAAATCGACGGTCAGGATTTGCAGAGGAAGATTGTGAAACCCCGTCAGTCGTTAGATCTCGGGAAAGTTACGCAGGGTTTAAGTCCTAGTATGCAGACGAGGAGTCCTGGAAGAGTCATCGAGATATCAGAGTCATCGGGGTTTGAAGGTCAAGAGAATCGAGACCTTGTAGGTCATGAAATCCCGAGAAGGGATCCTGGTCGTTGATCTCGGCAGGGACACGTGTCAGAAGATCTCAGGGACTCGTGAATCAGAGAATCGGGGTCTTCGAAGACATAGAACTCTCGCATGTTGGAATCGCGATCCACGATATCCCGACGGGAGTTTTAAACCGTCCATCTACAGGGACACGTGTCAAAGGATCCCTAGGAGTCGGGGTTCGGCATTTCGGGGTTTCCAAAGACAAAGGAATTGTTGCATTAGAAATCGCGATTTCACGATATCCGATATAGCGACGGGAAAGCGGTGACGTGGAGGAATAAGTTCTCACGTGCATCGGGGATAGGTATATCGGGGTTCTCGGTGACGAGAGAATTGGTGCCAGAGAAGTCGCGAAACTCTGAAATGTGACGGCCCCACTTTAATAGTGTTGTAGTGGAGGACAGGTGTCACCCATATCGGGGATCGGGACTTGAAGAGTTTCATAAACTAGTGCAACGGGAATCGCGATATCCCGATATGCGATTTCCCGATCCCCACAGGAGTGTGGGCCATAAGTGCCAGAGCGAAGGACAGGTGGCGTCGGTGATTTTTGAATCCTAAAATTATTGGTATCATGATTCGTGAACTTGCAACTCCGATACACCGAGGGAGGACAGGTGTCAAAAGGGTCAACCTTCGCAGGAGTCAATGCCAAGTGGCATCGGGGATTGGAGGATCGGAGATCCTGAGGACGTAAGTTCTAAACACTTCAAACCCGCGAAGTCTGAAATCCCGACAAGGGGTAAGGAAGGGGTCATGGAGTGATGGTCACGTTGGCCAGGGCCTAGCCAGGAGGGCTGAAGCGCATCGCAAATCAGGAGNTTCGAAGACATAGAACTCTCGCATGTTGGAATCGCGATCCACGATATCCCGACGGGAGTTTTAAACCGTCCATCTACAGGGACACGTGTCAAAGGATCCCTAGGAGTCGGGGTTCAGCATTTCGGGGTTTCCAAAGACAAAGGAATTGTTGCATTAGAAATCACGATTTCACGATATCCGATATAGCGACGGGAAAGCGGTGACGTGGAGGAATAAGTTCTCACGTGCATCGGGGATAGGTATATTGGGGTTCTCGGTGACGAGAGAATTGGTGCCAGAGAAGTCGCGAAACTCTGAAATGTGACGGCCCCACTGTAATAGTGTTGTAGTGGAGGACAGGTGTCACCCATATCGGGGATCGGGACTTGAAGAGTTTCGTGAACTAGTGCAACGGGAATCGCGATATCCCGATACGCGATTTCCCGATCCCCACAGGAGTGTGGGCCATAGGTGCCAGAGCGAAGGACAGGTGGCGTCGGTGATTTTTGAATCCTAAAATTCTTGGTATCATGATTCGTGAACTTGCAACTCCGATACACCGAGGGAGGACAGGTGTCAAAAGGGTCAACCTTCACAGGAGTCAATGCCAAGTGGCATCGGGGATTGGAGGATCGGAGATCCTGAGGACGTAAGTTCTAAACACTTCAAACCCGCGAAGTCTGAAATCCCGACAAGGGTTAAGGAAGGGGTCATGGAGTGATGGTCACGTTGGCCAGGGCCTAGCCAGGAGGGCTGAAGCGCATCGCAAATCAGGAGTCCCGGGGACTAGGAGTCCACACCCTTTGATATCGCAATAGGGAAAACCCCGATGAGAGTTTGACTGCGGTCATACAGAGGTTGGTCATATACGAGCAGGTCATATGGACCAGAGCCTAACCAGGAGGGGCTAAGGGAAAAGGAGAACTCATCGGGAAATCGGAACTCGAAACCCCGATAGAAGAAACCCCGACAGGAGCATGTGACTGCGGTCATCTGAACATAGGTCGCGTGGACCAACAGTACGCTAGAAGGAGCTAGTGAAAAGGGGCATATCGAAAATTTGTCCCATCGGTGATCGGGGGCTCGAGAGGACAGGGATTCTCGACACCGTAACCTCTGAAACCCCGAATCCTGATATTGAACCAGGGATTAACATTTCGATAATGCAAGTTTCTGGAGATTTCTCATTTGTGGGAGATTAACCCAAGAAAATTTTTTATTTATGATAGTGGGTATGTTACAAAGTGGTATCAGAGCATGGTTACAACACTCGGCCTGATTGGGCTCATGCACGACTCGCACATAAACTCCGTTCGAAGCACTCCTATGAGGAGTAACCCCCTAACTTAACCATTCTCGTCCAGGAGTAAGAACTTGGGAAATGAAAACCCGACTGTGTATGCATGTGAAAAAGTTATGAAATTATGCACAAATTATAAAATGTATTTAACTCTTGACTAATATTTAGTGTTTGTCTCTTCACTCAAGCGGACGATCAACCGCGGGAATCTACAAACGCAGAGTATGGTGACTCACCAAGAGGTGGGAGAAGGCTCCCACAACAGAGACGAGGAGTCTGATGAAAGAAGAGAAATAGGAACCCCTCCAGACTTAGCTAAGACGGTGAGGAGTCTCATGGTCGAATTGCAAAGCTGCAAGGCCAATAATGAAANTTGTAAATATAACTGGATTGGCCAAAGACTATGGCAAACTCATAAGTATGAATATGTGATGTAAATGGACCTGCAGGAAGAGGTCAATAAATGTGAATAACACTTTGAATTTATTACAGGACTGTTGAGAGGGGATGTGCAGAAAAGAGACCACAATGGTGGTGGAGGACACCTGAAAGGGTGGCGTTAACTTCCACCGAGAATTTAATACCGTATCTGGACTCCACTAGCCCGGAGAACCAAAAGCGGCTCGTTGGCCCTGAAATTCAATGCCTCGTAGGCTGGTAGGCGGATGGCTTAATGAGGGATGGGATGGTGAACCGCCCATCCGTAGAGCCGTCAAGCCTGACTAGCGCGAGGGTAATCGTGCCACACGCAACCTCGCGAGAGGATAAGGCGTATGGCAGAGACGATTGAGAGGGCGGATGCAAGGAGAACTCTGGCTATTTTTACACAGAGTGAGTGATAGCAGAGTGGAAGGATTGCAACCTTCGCTCCTTGTCACTGGCAGACAGAGAGACACAGTCTCAGAGTATCGTGGTCTCAGCTCGGGGGTGTCTAGTGGTAAATCCTTTAGGAGTCGTTGAGCCTATGTTGGGTGGAAACAAGCACTCCTCCCAGCAGTGCACCCACTTCTGGTGTTATTTCTGATAAGTATTTTATGTATTACATCTTGAAATTTCATATACTGATATACATATACTCACAGCACTGTGAAATTGTGAACGATTTTTAGTGTAAGAATGTATATGTGGTGTTTTGTTAATGGTTAATGGGCATATGCTTGTAATAGAGGAAACCATGCATGACTTACGTTGATAAACGGATTCTAATCATGCCCAGTCATTCTCGGGAAGTTGTTTTCCCCTTATCTGCTTTCGGAAATGCCCCAGTAGGGATCCCTTCACAGAGATTCCCTCCTTAGAAAGGTTCACCAAGAACCCAGAACAGGGACTTGATCGCACAGGTCTTATTAAACCCTGTACGAGGAGGAACGACCCTCTTAAGGTTCTGAGATAGTAGTATTGTGAGATGTAATGAGTCGACGGATGAGATCTCATCGGAGGACCCATAGCCATTCATGACCATTAGATCATCGTGAGCAACGAGAAATCAGGATCGTAGATCCCAAGACCCAAAAGAACATTTGAACCAATGACCTTCCCACATCCACGAAGTGGTGGAAGGTGCACACGATGGGACAATCTGAGTCATTGGATCGAGTTAAGATACTCGGAGTCTAGCCTCTGGAGTGTGCACAGAAGAAGATAGATCTGGATCGTTAGATCTGAACATAGATCCTGACAGTCGTCGGATCTGTGGAAGTTACGCGGAGAGTAAGTCCTTGTGGATAGGAGGAGAAATTGACAGTCAGGATTCGCAGAGGAAGATTGTGAAACCCCGTCAGTCGTTAGATCTCGAAAAAGTTGCACAGGGTTTAAGTGCTAGTATGCAGACGAGGAGTCCCAGAAGAGTCATCGGAATATCAGAGTCATCGGGATTTAAAGGTCAAGAGAACCGAGACCTTGTAGGTCACGAAATCCCGAGAAGGGATCCTGGCCGTTGATCTCGGCAGGGACACGTGTCGAAAGATCTGAGGGAGTCGTGAATTGGAGAATCGGGGTCTTCGAAGACATAGAACTCTCGCATGTTGGAATCACGATCCGCGATATCCCGACGGGAGTTTTAAACCGTCCATCTACAGGGACACGTGTCAAAGGATCCCTAGGAGTCGGGGTTCGGTATTTCGGGGTTTCCAAAGACAAATGAATTGTTGCATCAGAAATCGCGATTTCGCGATATCCGATATAGCAACGGGAAAGCGGTGACGTGGAGGAATAAGTTCTCACGTGCATCAGCGATCGATATATCGGGGTTCTCGGTGATGAGAGAATTGGGGCCAGAGAAGTCGTGAAACTCCGAAACGTGACGGCCCCACTGTAATAGTGTTGTAGTGGAGGACAGGTGTCACCCATATCGGGGATCGGG
>JZKD02S1507057.1:0-10637 GCA_000966675.3 Picea glauca
AGTCGAGGGTATGAGAACCCTAGCTTGGATATTATTGTAATAGAGCTCTTCTCGACTGGAGGTTTCCCCCTCGAAGAGGCCCATGAACATTGCTCTCAGAATCAAAGTGTTATTTATGTTGTTATTCTTATATCATTTCAGCGTTATTGTGGTGATTGTTCTGGTTATATTACTATTATTCTGCCATTTCTAGCATTTTATTTTTGTTCTGCATACTTTTTATATCTGGTATATTACATTTTGTCTCTTTCGTGGTCATCCTTCACTACATTTGCAGCAAGTTGTCCCCTTTTCCTAGTGGACCTCCTGGAGTTATTTGGTAGAGGAGTCATAATAGTGGGACTCAATGTATCCATGGTGTTGTTCCTAATGGAGGAATCATAGTAGTGGGACTCACTGTGTTTGCAGTATTGGTACCTAGCATAGGAATTGCAGTCACAGCTTCCCCTGGTGCCGGAAGGGAAGGTGTTTCCTATCAGGATACTTGAAGTTCAACCACTTCGCTTTCGATGAGAAGAACAGGTGCACTAACGATGTTGTTCCAGATGATGCCTTCTTTCTGAAGTGCATGCTCCACAAAGAGATTTATAAGTCTGTGGTGGGATATGAATTATGTGGGGTTCTTTTCCCTATGAACCGATATGACCATCGTTTGTAATCTTCAAAATAGAAAATATGGTATGTTAATCGATCGATTGTGATGTAGATGGTCAAGCAACTAGATATGTTGGATGTAGATAGTTCTGTAGTGACCTTCATAGGTGAAGTATCACTGCACAAAGACAACCACATCCTCCAATAGGTGTGGAAAAGACTGAAGTTCAAACATGATCCTTTATTTAATAAAGCTTCTCTGGCCTCGAGGAATTTCCTTAGAACTTCAGGCTATGGTGTTCTTCTCATGTACCACCATTATCTTGTCCTCGGTAGACCAGTGACCTCTACCAATGTTTCTTTTGTGACTTCTATGTGTTCCTTGATCACTGTGGAGTGCTCATCTCTATAATTCAGGGTGAATTCTAGCGTTATCTCATCATTATATCCCTATAAAATTAGAACATAGTCCATCCAACCATCCTGGCCCAGAATTTGTCTGATGTTGTCATGAACCTCAAGTAGCATTGGTTCAGTTGGCTCTCTATGTATCAATGAGCCTATGATGGCTCCTTTATTCTCCTAACTCTAAATGTTGGTGTTTGTAGGGGCTATGAAAGTTCGTAGGTGGAGAATTCATAATTGCGGCAATGAGGGTGGTGGGCATGGAGATTGTGAACATAGCAATGATAATCTGATGTGGCAGTTATGGAGGAATCATAATAGACACATGCCATTAAAACTTACTCATTACAAATTTTGATAGGAACACGTACCTGTCATGTCTTACCTTGAGTGGATGTACTGGTATGGCATTGTTGGAGTTGTGGCAGTAGAGGTTGAGGTCACATCAACAGTCCTAAATAGAATTGCAGCATCGATGTTGTGAATTTTGTCAACCAGAACTGGAATGATGTTGATGCTCATAAACTGATAGCTGCGAGCAAAGTCGCAATAATGAGAGTTGTGGTGACGGAGTTGAAATATTGGATGTTATGGTGTTATTGGTATGGACATGAATTGTACCAGCGATGGTGCAAGTAGAAAGTGAAAATTGAAAATGAAGCTACAAGCAGAGTTGCAGCGACGTGAGTCATAGAAATAGAGATGCAACAATGGAAATTAGGTGATTGTGATTTTTGGGAATGAAGTGGTTTTGCAAGTGGAATTGCAGCCAATGAAATGAAAGAAGGGATATTAGTGAAATTAAGAGGGGTTGCAAGTGGAGTTGCAGCCAAGGGGATGGAAGGGAAAATTTGGGAAATGAGAGAGGGTTGCAAGTGGAGTTGTAGAGAAAGAAATCGAAGTGGAAATTTGGAAAATGAGAGAGGGATGCAAGTGGAGTTGTATCCAAGGAAATGGAAGGGGAAACTCGTAAAATTAGAGAGGGAGACACGTGGAGTTGCAAAGGGTAGTTGCAACAACGAGAATTGAGGCAACGGGAATAATTGCAACAAAGGGAGTTGCAACAATGAGAATAGTTGTGGAAAATGGAGTTGCAACAACGGGAATTGCGGCAATAGGAGTTGTAGCAACAAGAATTGCAACAACAGGAGTTGCAATAAGGGGAATTGCATCAGCAGGAGTTGCAATAAAGGGAATTGCAACAACAAGAATTGCAGTAACATTGTTCTCCCCTGCGTATCCTAAAAAAAGAAGATTATTAAAAAAACAAGTCTTAAAATTTGGTGAGAAGGATATAGACATAACCATCACGAAACCGTGAAGTGTTCTTCTTGCTTATTCTATTTTTTTTTAAATGCGCCATCTAGGATGGTTTCCACGGTATTTTTTTTTAAGCCAAGACAAAATGAAGACTATCCATTCGGGACTCATTCATTGTGAACAAGTTCCAGATCACTTTTAGGCCATCCATTTGAAATATTCCTCAAGAAGTCTTCCTTTGATAGGGGTTGGTGATATAAGAAAAGTCTATGTCCATTGGCCATTAGAGGAATTTTGTCTTCATGTATAGTATGTAATTTGATGTCCGCACTGTCGTATATTTATCAATCTCATATTGACCAAGCCATCTGGTGTAAAATTTTCCTCTAAAGTCTTTGAACCTAGAATTAAATAATAATGCCTAATCTCCATCCTTAAACTTATTTTTATTGAGAAACGTATCATGTCATCTATCCCTTTGATGTTGTATTATTGTGGCTCGATGTAAGAAATTTTGTCATAGCTCGTCCAACAAGTTAATTTGGAGCAGTCTTTATTTCTGAGATTATGATATGTCCAACCCAAGTTGTAATGTTGTCCTCAATTTCCAGATTTCTATCTCTATGAGAAATAGTAGTCTTTTCCCATATACTAACTCATAGGGTGTGCATCATGTATTAGTCCTCCATGTGGTTTTGTAGGCCCATAAATCCTCATGGATTCTATCGGCCTAGTCCTTGAGGTGTATTCTAACTGTTTTAGTGATGGTTTCCTTAAGGATATTATTAGTCCCTTCTACTTGTCCATTTTCCTGTGGGTAATATGGTGTTGTTACTCTGTTCTTGATTTTGTAGTTATCCATCATTATCTCTGACAAGTCGTGATGTGAACTGAGTTCCTTCGTCGGTCACTATCTCCCATGGTATTCGAAACCTTACAAATATCTCTTCATGGAGAAACTCCACTACTGCATGTTTAGTTGTCTCTGGAAGTGATTTTTCCTCCATCCATTTTGTAACATAGTATGTACAGACAAGGATGTAGGAGTGTTGAAGGGAAGGGGGATTTATTGGTCCCAAAAAATCAATGGCCCATTTTTCAAAAGTTTCTAACACCATCTGTGGTGGTAGTGACATTTAATTTAATTATACGGGTCTACCCATGCATTGACATATGTCACACCTTTTCACATACTCTTTGGCGTCTATGAAAAGTGTGGGCCAATAATAACCCTGATGGAGTACCCTGTACCCGGTCCTTTTATCTACAAAATGTCCCCCACATATCCCATCATCATAGGATTTTAGTATTTCATGGAATTTTTCCTCTCATACACATCTTATGATAATCAAATCAGGCCTAGTGTAGAAGAGGCAACCATCAATCCATCAAAATCTTTCACTTTTCCTAACTATACTCTATCATTCTTTGGGAGTCAGATAATACAAAAGTATTGTTGCAGACAAAAAGTTAGCAATGTTTGCAAACTAAGGTGAGTTAATAGACACTGCAAACAGGTGTTCATATGGAAAAAAATATTCTACTGGAGTTTCATTCTTGTTAGATGTTATTCTAGAAAGGAAGTCAACAACTACATTATATTTTCCTGGTTTATCTAGAATGGTAATATCAAATTATTTCAATAAAATCAACCATCTAGTGACCTTTCCATTAGTGATTGGTTTATTCATTAAATATTTGACAGTAGCATGATATGTATGTAAGATTATAGGATATCCGATAATGTAGTGTCTGAACATGTTTATTGCATGAATAACAACAAGAAACTCTTTTTCGGTTACCGTATAGTTCAATTCTATAGGTGAGAGATTCTTACTGATGTAGTAAATTTCATATGGGTCCTTTCCTTAGAGTTGTATGAGAATGACTCTGACAGTGGTGTCTGATACATCTGTGGAAATTTGGAATGAGAGGGTCCAATCGGGCCCTCTTAGTACAGGAGCTTTGGATACTTTGACCTTCAATTCATCAAGGGCATGTTGACATGTCTCTATCCATACAAACTCAGTGTCTTTGGTAATTAAATAAAATAATGGATGGGCAATATTTGAAATGTTTTCAACAAATATACGGTAATAACCAACATATCCTATAAATCTTCGTACCTACTTCTACGAAGTTGGAGTTGGGAAATTCAGTATTACCTTTATTTTTTCTAGATCAACTTGAATACCTTTCTTTGAGATGTGATGTCCCAATATGATGCCATCAGTTGCCATCATAAAACACTTTTCATTATTGAGGGAAAAATTTGACCCTTTGCACCTTATTAACATTTTTTTCTATATCGGCTAATGCCTCATCAAATTTGTCCCCATATGTTGTGAAATCATCCATATAAATTTCCACACAATATGAACTAGATCAAATAATATACCTATAACAACTCATTGAAAGGTGGCGAGGGAATTACATAACCTGAATGGGAGAACATGGTAGGAGAATGTCCCCCAAGGACAGGTGAACATTGTTTTCTCTTGATCTTTAGGGGCGATTTGGATCTGGTTGTATCCATTGGTCCATCAAGGAAATAAAAATACTTATTTCCTACTAACATGTCCAGGACTTAGTTGATAAATGGTAAGGGGTCGTGATATTTATATGTTGCTTTATTTAATTATCTATAGTCTACAAAAATTATCCATTTATATTTTTTCTTCGGTACCATGAAAAGAGGGGAGACCCACTGGCTATTAGAAATAGGATAGATGAATTTAGTTGTAAGCAATTTATGTAGCTCCTCTTTGACTATGGATTTCATTGTAGGGTTCATCTAATGTTGAGGTTGATGAATGAGCTCCTTCCTTAAGATATATATGATGTGTGCATGGGTCGGGATGGATTCCCTTCATGTTAGATTAATCCCAGGTGAAGGCATCATTGTGATTTTGTAGCACTTGAATTGGTCACTCCTTTTGTTGTTCGGTTAGTTCTTGGTTGATTTTCAAGGTTTTCCCTGGGGTAGTTTATATGGTTTCTATAAGGGATCCTTGATATTTTTGTGGCATGGTTTTGTTTTCTGTGGGTGAAATACTTGTTGAGGCTAAAGAAACCTGAATTTTTGGTCTCATGATATGCTTAAGAATATGTGTGTTTCCTAAGGAAGAGGAAAAGGATATAAAATCATTGATTTCATCGTCCTCTCTTTTATCTCTTATGGCTAGGTATTGATCTATGGAGAGGACTTAATGGGATTCCCCCTCTTCATCACTCTCTTCTCCATGAACCCAAAGTGGTGTTTCTAAGTCTATGTTGGGTTTAGTGCAAGGGTAGAGGGTTAAATATTTGGTGGATCTCCTGTTGGAAATAGTCATGTTTCCTAATCAACAACAATGTAAGCATCGATCGTGGCCAACCACAGTCGTTATAAAATTAGAGGATACCCATCCAGAGAATTTTTTAGTTGTAGGACCATGAATTTAGCGGGATATTCCCACAAATCCACATATATCACTACATCTTCTAGAATTCCCTATGGTTTAATGGTTGATCTATCAGTGAGTTGCAAGACACTGGGGGTTCCCCTAAGGCATGTAATACCTAAGGCTTGCATGGCCTTATGTGTCATAACATTGATGGCGGCCCTAAGGTCGATTAATTTATTACTAATAAGTGTATTGTTGATTTTCACATTAACGACTAGACTTCCTGGGTCAGAGTATTCAGCTACGAGAACTCCCCCCATCATTAGTTCTGAGAGTTTTCCCATGACATGAACAATTTAGGGATCCTTTCGTTTCCTACCAAGCTTCCTCAAACAAAGTTATCATATTGCTTTTGAGTAAATAGTTACATCCATAATTTCTTGAAATAGCGGTATTTTGACACACACATTTTTGAGTTCTCCTAAGAAATCAAACTCAAGATATGTAAGAGGTTTTCTTGATTTATCCTTTCCAGATAGGGTGGGTATTGAATTTCAGAGTGGGAATTTTTAGCTTTTGAAGGTTCATGAGATTGTTTTTGTTTTGATTATTTATTTGGGACCTCCTCATTTAAATATTCAATGTTAATGTGAGGTTTTTCGTTGGTTTGAGTCTTCCCTGATCTAAGGTGAATATCATTATAGTATAGGGAAGAGATGGAGTAAGTAGGGTAGGTTGCAAGTCTCATATATTGCGTTGGTTGACTTTTCCTTCCATTATTTGAGTTAGGTATGGGTTGTGTAGGTAGTCATTGTCGAGGAGGGGCGGATGTAGATTATTGCATCTGGGGAGGAGGAAGAAGTTGCATGGGTGGTTGTGCATGGGTTGTTGAGGTCCTCCAATGGTGGGATTTATCCATCATTTTTTCCATAACTGGTTATGAGGAGGAGCTACCCATTTTTGTGTTGGCATACCCCATGGTTGAGAAACATATTACATTGAAGGAATAGTCCAATATGAATTTAAATATTGATATTGATCTTGAATCATACCTTGAGGTCTAGGCTACCAGGGTTGATTTTGAGAGACATAGCACAATTATTCCAGTGCCTTGGATTTTTTATAGATGGATTTTATTCCAGGAAGGGATGGATAATTATGGGTAGCAAATTCCTCACTGCATATTTCATAGACCTCGATCTGATCCAACAAAAATCCTCTCTTTGGATGCTTCATTATGCATCTCAGGAAAAATATAGCCAATGCTCGTTCTATTTCTTCCTTCTTCTACTTCATTTACAATGTATCCATTTGGGAGCTTAGGGAACTAATTATATCGATCTTAAAGTCCTTTGACATGTTCTCTATTTCTGCTCTCGTTACCCCACTTCCAATAGTCTTGCATGTTCTTTCCAATATATCTAGTGGCCCTTTTCTTATTTTAGATGCGCCTCTGGAATATTTACGGAAAGGTTCCAAGATAATATCATATTCTAACTAAGAAACGTATCCCACACCCATAAGGTTGAGAATTTCCAGACAATCATCTTGTATTATTCTTAGAAATAAGACACGACATGTTTTAGGAGCCAAGTCTCCTTGCTTTTCCCTATGTAGGTTATAGGTGAACCATTCAACGTAATCTTCTAGACCCTCATCTTCATTATGCATCATCTTAAATACTTCCTCTCTTCTTTCTTTGTCCTTGACCCTCATCTTCATTATGCATCATCTTAAAGAATTCCTCTCTTCTTTCTTTGTCCTTGCAGTAGTCTTGGTACTTATCCAAAAACTTCTTCGTCATTTGATCCCATAAGCAGATGTTATCCTTTCTAAGACCCATAAACCATCGTAGCGCAACTCTTTTAAGTGTGGTAGGAAAAAGAGGGAAACAACTTCAATTTATGGCTGTCTGTCACATAGTCATATCTTTTGCAAAGCACATCAAACTCAAAGAGGAAGGTATTGGGATATTCTTTAGATAATCCATGAAAGTTTGGTAAGGTGGAATGAGGGGTCTTCTTCATCTTGGCATCCTCATCTATTTATTTTATTAGGAATCAAAAATTAGTGGGTTCCTCCTTGAAAATATCGTGTTCCATTTCTTTCTGAGGGTTGTCCTCTGCTTGGAAAGGTGCCTCGAGAAAAATAAACTCTTCATAATGATATTTCTCATTGATCTATTCCTCTGACAATAGAATATTGGTGAGCATATATTCTTGCACAGTCTCTGATACTTGAGGAGATGCTTTAGGATTCTTTTTGGCAAGCGAACTTGTTGTAGGTGATAAGTAATTTGGTTTCGTTGGGCTCCTTTCCCTCTTGTGATTGACCTGCACCATTATCATTTCACGGGTTTTTGGAAGAGATATTAAATCTACCTTTACTGATCTCTAGATTTGGGCATAGAAAAGATTAGAAAAAAAAATCCTACAAATTATTGAAAAGAAATCATAACATCTATTCTACTGAAATGAAGAAAAATACACACAAATAAACAACACTACTTTCCTTTTGACAGTTCCCTGGAAACGGTGCCAAAAATGACGGACTTTTCAATTACTTCCTAATTAACTTAGTGAGAAAATGAAGAGTTTTGCATTTAATTATCAATCCGAGGTTGTATCTTACTTACAAACGGTCGTGCACCATATATGCAAAGATTAGTGTTGTTCTAGATAAGAAGTTGTAGTACTTTTGATGTCACAAATAGAGCCTTCAAGTTACTTAATTAAGTCACCAAATTATACTTATTACATGAAAGTAAATATCACACTTGCGGAAATTAAATCACACGTAGGGAATTGAAATGATACTTGCAAAAATTGAAATCACACTTGTGGAAATTGAAATCACACTTACAGAAATTGAAATCACGCTTGTCGAAATTAAATCTACATTATTTTCTATTGGTGACTTGCTCAAGTAGAATGAAGGTCATGTTCTCTTATAACAATTATGTTTTCGCACATTCGGTAACAATCCAATGTAATTATCAATCCCAAACTACTAAAGATATCATCAATCAGAAAGAAAATATAACAAAGTGTAGCTGCAAGCAGACTTGCAGAAACATGAGTTGTAACAACGAAGCTACAATGCAAAAGAAATCACAGTGACGTGAGTTGCAGCAATGTGAATTGCAACAACATAAATTCCAACATGACATAATCTAAAGTGAAGAGAATTGAAATACCTAGCATCTTCGGTCTTGAACTGGGAGAAATCGAAACATAGTTGAATTGCAGCTTAAAGTTATGAATTCTTCTAACACTAACTGAATATCACCCACACATGAATTACAGTACTATTTCTATGAATTCATAATTGTAGCAGACTAAGAAATGAAACGATTATTGAAACAAATGAACCAAAATTGAAAGATTAAATCCTACGCTAATGTACAAGAAATACTGGACTAAGGAGGGGGGCCTACCCCCTTAGTAAAGGTACTGAGTTACAAAACGAGGTTCACATGATCACCAACACATCAACACATGAATAAGAGAGGAATTGGAAACTATATTACAAGAGTCTGAAAATACAATAGTAGTTGAATGCTTATCACCAGAATTTTCTCCCCTTGGCTCTGGGGAAGCTGAGGTTCTTATACAATATGGTTACTATCTAAAATTATAAAAAGGAATGGATGGAAAACCATGAGAATCCGACTATTCATCTTGTTACAATGATTTTAGAAAAGATCTACATGTGTCGACTTGATGGCAGAACTTATTCTCCTTTTGGTCATCCATTTTCCTCATGTCGCTTTCCTCTATGAATACTAATTCATAATCGTCGATGTTGGCGGAATTATATTTGGAATCAAAAAAATGATGTACTCACAGTCACAGAAACAGAAAATGTGTTGGGAAAGTGTTTGGAGTCGCACAGTTAATTGGAGTCGCGGCACAAGGAGTACACTTGGAGTTGTAGTAGTTGGAGTCGTAGCACGGGGAGTACACTTGGAATTGCAGCAGTTGGAGTCATGACACAAAGAGTACACTTGGAGTTGAAGCAATTGGAGTGTGCCTAAAATTTAAGCGTGATGTATTGCAGCCAGTGCGGGAAGTTGCAGTTGTTCTATTACTCTTGTGTAGCAGTGTTAGTACACAAAAATAACAAGTTCCTTTAAGAAATATGCAAGAATGTCGTAATAATGGAATATGTGGAAGATGTGTACCTTGATGATAAATTCAACAAAACTAGATAAGGAGAGTATCAAAAAGGAAGTGATCGATGGAAAATGATAAGACAATGGAATTAGACGAGTATTGAAAGTATGTCAATTTAGGCACCCGTCAACCTGATTGTTTGAAAAAAAAATCATATTATACACAATAATACTTAGCCTTCATTCAACCATTTTTTATCTTAGTTTTAATCTAGTTGATTGTGTTCTCATTTCTTTAGAATTATTTCCTAGTTTTGTTCAGTTTCGAATCTTTAAATCAATCAATATTAATCTTATCTCAATTTGCTTATTATTTTGTGCTTAGTTTTCAACATTTTCCATACACATGAATTATTTCACTTTTCTATGTCTTATCTTTTTTTCTATTTGATCAAAAGTAAGGCAATCTAATTGTGAGTTAAACATATGAGCAAAGGATCACTATATTTTTCTCTTCTTGAGACTTTAGTGATTTTCAATACTTTGTCGTTGAGTAATTAGTTGAATCCAATGGAGAATTAAATCTCATTCATATTTAATTAGCTAGCTTGCTTACAGATGTGAGAGCATGGATGAAGTCATTTCACCTTATGGGGACAATATTAATACCCAAACTACTCTACTCATGTCTTAGGTAACATATATCATCCTCATAGATAATAAATCTAGTGTTCCCCTTGTTTCTTGTGTGTGTGTGTGTGAAACTGTGGAAAGGAACATGTTTTGTGAGGGAATGAAAATATCTCCATTGGGCCTATGGATGTTCACTAGCAGTGGAACTAGGTATGTGATATCGAGGTGACTTTGTTTAGGCTATG